>CALNHX010002916.1:29054-163978 GCA_940337035.1 Agriotes lineatus | reverse complement strand
ATAATAGCGAAATATAGTAGATAGTAGCAAATATAAACATCAGGGTCGATTTGATTTTCTATCTAGTTTGAACGTAAGTCAAATAGCACTCAAAATTCATAAAGTAATATGCGGAGATAATGGTATTATGGTATAGGTACTTTTTTTCAATATTATTCCCTAACGCCCATTTTATTAACTATAGCTTGTGACCAATAAGCATCAATACTTTTCTCGAAGTAGAAACGCTCTTTTAATACAATTACAATATATGTTTCACGACTTTTTCCAGATGAACGTGCGGGTCACGACCATGGACGCGGAGCTCGAGTTCGCGATCCAGCAGACCACCACGGGCAAGCAGCTCTTCGACCAAGTAGTAAAAACCATCGGCCTTAGGGAGGTCTGGTTCTTCGGTCTGCAGTACACAGACTCCAAAGGGGACCTGACCTGGATTAAGCTTTACAAGAAGGTAAGGCGCCAGTTGTGATTAATTTGAGTACCCAGAAGCTGAACCCGCTAGAGCTTCTGTTTAGGGCTATAGGCTATATGCATAGGCTAGAAGCTAGAATGCTAGATCATGATCGCGAGAATCTACTCGTACATCTTTTTGTAACATTGGTTATATGAAAAGTTTTTTAGCAAGTTCACTAATGAACGAATGATACACAAAGATTTAATTTTTTGACCAGGATTTCTTGCTATCACGAAGCGATTAAAAATAATGTGGCTCAAAATAAGGATCAAGTTTTTGTATACGTGTGTCCGATTTTGTTATGTTACGAAATTATAGCCTTCATAGTTGGGGTATTTCAATTTTTATAAATAACGGTGATGATGGAGTCGGTTAATAAGCAAGGTAGCGCTGTCAATTGATTTTGTAGTCCACAGTTGCAGTAATAAATCGTTTGTTTGAAGTATTTGTGATATTTCGTTGAAAAGGGGTGATTTTGTGACTGTAGTATGTGGAACCTCATCATTTCTATGGTTTTGTCGAGAAGCTTGGCCTCGTGTACTCGTATTGCTACAATTTATTGTATCAGTTAATGGAACTTTATTTGAAATACTCCGGAGAGAATGGGTAGTGTGCTACGAGCGTAGAAACGGGGAATATTGTATTTTCTATTTTGTTTCTGTAACACCAATTTAAAAATTAAAATCAAAAATAAATTAATCAAACAACGCAGCAAGATCATCCAATACATGCCTGCAAGATTTTTTTTTTGTTAGGCCACAGAATTTGCCCTCAAATATTTGTAAAACTTATTGAATCACCCAGGATATACACCTGGGCCCCATTTTATATAACTACTTTACAACTTCACTGTCAGTTTTTGATTGTTTAAAATTAAAAAAAAAATGTTTCATAAAATATAAATTTCTTAGTTTTCAACTGTTCACTTGCACTTGACACAATCTTAATGAAATTCTACTTTGCAAAAATATGTTATGTAGCAGAAATTGATTGAAATTTGCCCAAGTGCAAAGTGGAAAGTTGCAAAGTTATTTATAAACTGAGGCCTTATCGTTTCTACATATTGTAATTACCTAATGATTAATGTCCTCCATCCATTTCTGAGCATGAATCATTGTTGATGGATGATCCCACCAAATGTATCTTTTTGCGTGTGTTGTGTTCTAGAAGTTTCTAGAGTGATTTCTGTTTTGATTGAGAAGATACCTACGTAGAAATACGTAGAAAACCATAACGGAAATCAATGGGCATACATGTAGATCGTTACCGTTTGACAGATTAGAGTGGTATTTCTGTATTTCATTGGGTTCTGGAAATAATTAAATTTCAAGGTGGGGATTTTGAAACCGACCCATCAGTTTTAGTTGTGTAATCAGTAAAGTCACTTTTTTCATAGTCCTTTTGAGGAGGAATTAAAGCGTGCTAGTTGTCGTAACATTTGATGAGAACGACCAATGCTAATAAAAAATCCCAGCAATCGCCAGGCTCACCCGGGTTTTTTACAATTCTTTCCCAGTGAAACGCGATATGAATCACCGTGTCACCGTACACCGGTCATGTTACTGGAGTTTCAAGGTGAACGTGTTGCTGATTAGCACAGTCCCAGGATAAAAGAGATGGGAACAGCGTCCTCTCCGTCGTAGCTTCACTACCAAAAGCGAGTGGGGTGGCGTGCTGTAATCTCGAATTTTAACTTGTTACAATGTCTGCCCCGACTGGTGGCCACGTTGGATCAAACGGATGTGTAATAGCAGGCTGCATCAGACCCCTTTTTGCAGATTCGCCATGTGGCTGTGCTTACGTCATTCGTCGATCGTTTCGTTTTATTTTTGGACCTTACCATGCCACTTCGTCGCAAAAATGTCTTACTGAAGCGATTACTAGTTCAATAGCAATATTAAATAGATGTGAAGGGTGCCTTTATATCCTCTTGCTTGACTATGGTTTGGTAGGTGTGAATGATATAGGACAAAATATCTAAATTTTCGATAGAAAAAATCACTAATGTATCACGTGGTAAGAATATCTACTCGTATATCGGTAGTTGCATCGATATACATATTGGTATGAGTGGAACAGTGGGTAATTATCGATTTTCATTATTGTACCAAATAGATCGATATAGCAAGAGAATATTTCGGTGATACTCGTTACAGAAGAGGCGAGCTAATATAGCTGTTTATAAACGCGAAAGAGAAGAAGGAAGAGAAAATTGCTTCCTATAAAGTTATTAGGGATGTCGGCGGGTACCCGGGTACCCGGGTCGACCCGGGTAATAGTCAACCCGGGTATATTTTCAGGACCCGGGTACCCGACTAGTTAATTATGTAATCTCTAGTGAGCCTTTTTCGGAGAAGATGATAAAAACTTAAAAACAGTAGGAATAAGCTCTAGAAAAACATAAGCATACAGTAATAACCAGAATCACCCCATCCCATACTACATAATGTTTCTTGTTTCATATAATAAATCCCCTTCACGGAAATATTCAACCCGTCAATAGTACCATTAAATCGCGTCAGTATGCCATGATGTAACGTAAACATCCTCTGTGTTATTTTGATGGGAGAGTAGGTACTATTTCAATTTAGTTCAGTTTAAAACTCGCGGCGTAACGAATGTTCCGATGTACGCTAACATTTTTTAAATATATTTTCGGGTACCCTCGGGTACCCGGGTATTGTTTTCGGGTACCCGGGTTTGATTTTAGACCGGGTACGACATCCCTAAAAGTTATCAAACAAAAATAATAAGAAACAGTTGTACGGTGTGGACTAGTTTTTTTTCCTCTGGCGCAGATTTTCCAGAGAAGACAAAAAATAAACAAAAGTATAAGATTTAAACAAATGCATTAGTAATAATAGTTACAGGGTAACGCATAACCATAGATCTGTCTGCTATTCCGTGGGGTGGTTCTTGGAGTAGAGATACGATTGAGTTTCTGATGGCAAAGCCTATTCCGTGGATCTTGTTGTCCCTTGCGAATGATTCATCTTGGATGTTAAAAGGCTGCGTGGGCAGGAATCAGGGTCGATAAATTCCATCATAGGGTGTGCACCAGATCAGTTTAAAATTACACTCTCTGGAATTAACCTTGTGGATCTAAATGTGGAGGGCTCCATCCTTTTTGCGATTGCAAAATACATACCCGAAAAAAATATTTTTCTTTTTTTTATTACTAAAAATGCGTACATCGCATTTACAAGCTTTCTAGATTTAGGTGATGTCAAATTAATTTCGAAATTATTTTTAACAAATGCCACAGAAATTGTTTAAACAAAGCGTACCGAGAATGCGCGGTATAAATTTCAGCATCGATGTATTTTGAAAATAAAGGAATGACATCGGAAATAGTTGTGGGAAAGTTGTTTTTCTAAAAACTACCAGCCCCTCTACCCTTTGGTGCCCCTCAGTGCCCCTTTGAACTTCACACTCGCAGACTTTAGGAAACTGCTTTATATCTCTGTAACCAACAGTTTTCACAGATTCTTTTTTAATATTAATGGAATAGCAAAAAGGGTATTTTAATTAACAAATTCAAAGTTTCGTCTTATCCTTGTAGCTTGTTTAAGAATGACAAAATAAATTACAATACCATACAGTTTTAATTATTTACGGTATATACACTCAAAATCTACAATAAATACCGAGTCGCTCGCGAAAAGAATAATTTTCTTTTAAAAAGACAGGTGAGTGGTGACATGACATTCCATTGCAGTGCCCACACATTCACAATTATGTCCACATCACTTACAGCTGCAGGATACTAGGCGTATTCTTCTTTTGTAGATTCTTATTTACGTATTCTATATGCCATCGTCATATAGTTGCCAAAAGTTTATTTCTTGGCAATGGCGACGTTTGTACTAGCAAATAAATTCTTAAATGATGTTAATCAGACGGGGTTGATGTGTGAGGAAGTTTCGCTAAGACAAAATTTAACCTTAACGATGAATGATGATCTTTAGTTAGGGTTATCAAGCGGAAGTAGCGAGCTTCGTTCATATGTGGGTATTTACTCATCCCATATAAGAATGAATAAAATGTTCGTCACTGATAAACAATTCTTCGCGAGCAATTCCTGCATGAATAAAAATGCTGTTCACTTGCCTCTTAGCTTCAGGTGTCGATTTTATCAAAACGAAACTCGCTACTTCCGTTTCAGAACCTTAACCTAAGTAAGGATAAAGATATTTTTTAGGAAACTCCCACATCAAACACAAAACATTATACAGTAATTTCCCGATAATTCGAATCAATTAAAGCCAGCCCAGTTCGAAGAATGGAAACATCCGGATTACCGCATCAGATAATAAATTCGAATAAAAAATCGCACGATTGAAGTCGATTATTCAGAGAACCGAATCTATACGAACTCTAATGCTCATAATTCCGGTATTTAAACATTTTAAACTGATGCAATGTTTGAGATTCCAAATGAGTGCTTGATAAAGCGATAAATGTGCGACTTCTCTAAGAAAGTACGAGTAAAATAAAACACTAAAACGTACTTGACGAGTATTATGAAAGAAACGGATTATATACACATTGTCTGCAGATACTAGGTACACACGTTAACGAGATACAGAGACGGTTTGTTTGTCTTAACATTTTAAACAGTATCTGTATCTAGTTACGGTGTGTACCTAGTACCTGCAGACAATCTGTATATATTAATAGTATGACATTACAAATTAACATTTATGAAATATAGAAAATGCCGATCTTCGTCTATGTATTTTAAATTAGTTGTATTTAATAACTGACAAAAGTTTTAAATCCTATTTTACTGTTTTATTTCATCTTGTTTTTGTTTTGTCACCGATAGCTTTTCCAATAATTTAAGTTGCTAACTAAACAGTGTAATCTTCAAACGCAAATTTGCCAAAACCTGCAAAAATGTTGACCAATTAAACGAGATTTGGATTGGCTAACAGCCGAACCTACCAATACTATTCGTATTACGCTGTTCTAATATGGCATTAGGCGCTGCGGATTACCGTAAAATTCGGATCACTGAATGTCCGATTAACGGGACATTATTGTATACATACACGTGACTCGGAGAGAGCACAATGGGCCCCACCTTCAGATGTATGTTTGAACAATGCGTTTCACTCTCCAACCAATAAAAATCAAACCCACATTGTGAAATTTTGAATGTGTTACCTAGTTCAAAGCGAATTGATTGCAAATTAATCTATTGCAATGACTAAAAAAAGTTATATTATATACAAGGTGAGACGGAGGGAAAGTGTCAGACTCCGGGAGTGTATGCTACACATACATGTAAGTATGACTTTAAAAAACCTCAAAAGTTTTTATGTGATATTCATTTGTTTTCCAACATTTTATTTGAAAATTATCCGCATTTCATATAGTTTTAAAGTTTTACATTACTGTTTCGGATTCATCTCCATGGAACTCTAGACATTTTCTGGCTCGTCTGCAAACAGCATCCGTTGCTCTCCTGAGTTCATTTTGATATAGTTTTATGCGAAATGCAACATACGACCGAATTTTAACAAAAATAGAAAATCATAAGCACTTAATTCCAAATAGGTTATTGTATCATTAAAATGTGGCCGTTTAGTCGTTAAATAAAAAAAATGTTGACCATTGATGCGAAAATTTGATGCAATTCTGAATAATTGGTTATCTATCTGTAGTATCTTGCCACAGCCAAAACCTGTACAAAATTGGCACCAAATACAATTATTTTTTCTCCCTAACATCAATGAACCCACATTGATGCATATTCGTTAGCCATTTGCCATTTGTGTTTAATCCCGTAATGATAATTGTGTTACTTTGAGGACACATCAATTATCAAGCTTCCACTAATTTCGACTAAAATTAGTTCCAAAATCCGCCAGCGAATTGGTTAGATAACAACTATGGAACCCAATAGTATTACAAAATCGTAAACATTAACTATTCATGTGAAATTAAATTGGTTTATGAAATGGAAGAAGAAACGAAGAACGTATTACATCAAATCCACAGCTTAAACAGCTTTCATTCATAGAATAACGAAAATATTTGTAATCGAAGTCTCAAAAAACTCCACAAAGAAAACTTCCATTAATTAAATGGACTTCTAAATTTATCAGAAAGTATCGAGGGAAAGAAGTAATAGTTATTTATTAGACGAGTGTGGAATGTTACACATTAGTCACGCAAGAAATATTAGCCACGAGACCGTTAGGTCGAGTGGTTAATTTTCTTAAGTGACTAATGTGTAATTCCACACGAGTTTAATACAAAATTTTATCCAACACCTCCATATATTGTTCATGTAGGTAATCATTTTGAAAAATTATTTGAAAAATAAACGGGGCTGCGCGCGTTATTCCGCGGTCTACCCTATTCAATTTACCACCATTTTTAGGCCTATTACATTGGGCCATTCCGTTCTGTTACACACCCCGCCCCTGCCACCCCCTGCCATCCACCTGACTAAAGAAGGGGGCCCTCGGGGCTCCGCCCCTCTCCAAGGGGGACCTTAGGGCTCCGCTCCTCTCCAAGGGGGCCCGCGGGGCTTCGTCCCTCTCCAAGGAGGTCTTGGGGCTCCGCCCCACTTCAGGGGGGCCCTTGAGGCTCCGCCCCACTCCAATGGGATTCTCGGGGCTCCGCTTCTCTGCAAGGAGGCTTTCGGGACTCCGCCCCACTCAAAGGGAGCCCTTGAAGCTCCGCCCTCTCCAAGGGGGCCCTCGGGGCTCCACTCCAAGGAAGCCCTCGGCGCTCCGCCCCACTCCAAGGGGGCCCTCAGGGCTCGGCCCCACTCCAATAGAGCCCTCGGTGCTCCGCTCCGCTCCAAGAGGGCCCTCGGGGCTTCGCCCCTCTCCAAGGAGGCTCTCGGAGTTCCAAATATCAATTTGAATAATAAATAGTGTTAAATCTAATTTTGTTATTCATGGTATCTTTCTACATTCTCTCACTAGTGAGTAATATATCACATTACTTATGCAAAATCAACATAATAATAGTGTTATTATATGAAGGTGTTGGATAAAACAATTTCTTTTTCAAGTATCATTGACTTCTATTTCTCACAACTTAATTTGGAAGCGGTTACGGCACTTGAATATGTAGTAAATATTTGTAATCATTAAACTGCAGATGACCACAGCTCGGCATTTTAACAACCAATTTGTAGTCGCATGCGTTTAGTCTAATTATTGTACTTTTGTTAAGTAATTGCAATTAGGAACGTAAACAACCGAAATGTTTTAATGACTTCATTACTTTCACCCTGTACTCGTTTATTTTATTGATAAATAACGCATTGTTACCGAGGCGCTATTTATTCGGCGTCTAAGGTCAAATTTTTCCGGACAAATAATCGGCCAACTGATAACAAGAAATTAGGCTAAAGAAATACCAGCGAATGTCATTGAGATCTAATCAAGGCGGGCAAGGCACACGCCGTTCCATTAATAAATTGGTACGAATTTTATGAATTTATGACTGGTTGTTCAGCTCACAATTATTTTTTTAATTCGTATTTGAGTTAGGACTAAACTCGATCGCAAAGGTTACGAAAAACTAAAGTTCCTGCATTTCTTCAAATAAAAAATTAAAGTTAGGGCTGTTAATAGTAGTTTTCTTCTCCTGTCTATTTATATTATCAGCTTTTCATGCTTTTATAAACTGGAAAATTGTGTTCAACCATATTTATTTCTTGACAGCTGTCAGATACTAAATTGACTTGGCATTTAAGCAAAATAAAGCAGGCTGCGGACACATTCTCGTTTTCATAAGCTTTTAAGTTAATTCTAAAGCTTTTAAAAGATTGTGAAATATAAAAAAACTACCTACAATAGATTTATTTATCAAACATACTAATAATACATGTTGACGTTGTGTCAACAAACAGAAATTGGCAGAGCAGCGGAAACCGCGCCTCTACATTGGCCAATGGTTGCTCAAAATTAATTTTCCACTTCTATTTATAATTTATTGCATCACTTCCACTCTTACCACCTGCTGTAGGAGGTTGTAGGTCGCACTTTTGTGTTCGGAAGAAAAGAATGTTTCGTCACTCTTAGTCATCTTTGATGCATATCCATGCATCGCTTGCGTCATAGCCATTTGCATCAAAATTTGAGTAATAATGGAAGCCTGAAAGTATCAAAGTAGTTGCTCGTCTTGGCTTTTAAGGCCATGAAAATCTTCATCTGTTGTGCGTAATCAAAGAACAAACAAATTTGTTCACCTTGTTAGTCATTGTGATGTCACACGTGTAAAGAAATTGCTGTGCCATAACGATAAAACTAGCAATAAAAATACGTTATCTGTCATTCAACTGATTCATTGTCGGTGCTAAAGTACAGCTCGTGAGCTATGACAGAGCTCTCATCTAATAATTCCCAATACCATTCCCTGCATCATATGAATCCAATAGGGGAATTTTAGCTAAATGAAATTATCACTTTAACCGACAAACCGAACAAATATTTGGTCGTTCCACTTTTCGACCTGCCCAGCGATAACTAATTCAAAATCTAGTCCTGCGTTTATGCGGTCTGTCAATGGCCTGGTAACTGTCGATGAATTCCGCAACTTTCTTTACCAGAACCTGACCGACCGACCTTGCGGCCATGCCCGTCTCTTTCACTTTGCGGTATTTTATCGGCATCGCTGCTGTACGCCGATCGAATATTTCTTTTTCCCAAACTGCAGAAAGCTAAACGGGAATTGGAATCTTTCTTCTATTCGTAACAAATTGTCACCATGCTCTTGTAGAAATAGAACAAATACGGGAAATGGCTCTGGCAAATGGCACAAACGGCGATTTGAGTGAGGTAGACGCCCAAAGGAAGTTTTTTAAATGTTCAACACGGTGAAGACCAATGGTTCTACCAAACGTGATCATGTTCATTTTCTGAGAACTACATATTTTTAAGTATGTCGATGAATATGGCTGTAATTTAAAACCGACTTTTGGAATTTGCCGTTCACTATTTAATAGTTTACGATATTGAATAGATCTATTTATCTTTTTTTAAGGGCGCCCTATTTGTGAATAGTTTAAAATATTTACAAATGAAATTGAATAATTATATATGTATACATATACAGGGTGTTTGTGGATCGCTAGACAACTCGTAACTTCGTTAATAATAGAGATATCGAAAAGAACGTTGTTTTGTTTTAAATGCCAGTATACAAACGAAAAATTGACGTAAACAAATTTAAGCCATGGCCTCCTATTTGTACGTAGTGATACACAACTTTGGTTTTTGAAATGGAACACCCTGTATATTTTTAGATATTTGAAATCAGCACTAAAAGTTTATGATACCATTCTTAAATTTAAATTTCGGAACTTATTATTTTTCAAAATTAAAAAAATATATATCCAAAGTGGGCCATGAATTACGCAAAATCAATAACAATCGAACAAGAAATGCAAAACAAACTCCACGTGACCCTAAACAATTTACATGGCCGAATTATAGCATCAAACGTACTAAAACAATTGAAAACCATGTTTTTTAAATGGAACAATATGAGTTTCATTAAACAGTTGAAAACTACAATAAAAGGGCTTTCCAACGGTGTACCATATTTGCCATTTCGTTTAGAAGTAGCTTTTAAAACTCAAAAATGCGTAAACAATGTAAAAAATTTATGTTATTGTTAATGTAACTCATATTATTCCAATTAGAAAAACATAGTTTTCAATTGTTTTAGTACGTTTGGTGCTATAATTCGGTCATGAGACATTTTTAGAACCAAGTGGAGTTTGTTTTGCATTTCTTGTTTAATTGTTAGGGATTTTGCATAATGCATGGCCTACTTTGGCTAAACAGTTGCTATCATAAAGCACCTTTAGCGTTGATTGCAAATATTTAAAAATATACAGGGTGTTCCATTTACGAAACCAAAGTGGTGTATCACTGAGCAAAAATAGGAGGCCATGGCTTAAATTAGTTTACGTCAATTTATAGATTGTTTACTGGCATTTCAAACAAAAAATAGGTATTTATGTAACAAGTTCTAAAAGTTATGCACGAGACATGAAAATTATGAAACGAAGCCAAAGGCTGAGTTTCATAACCTGTCTCGTGCATAAACGACTTTTAGCACGCGTTGCATACAATATTTTATCTACGACCTTAATTTTACTGTTATTAATCCATAAATATCGATTTAACAAAGGTTTGCATCTACAAAACTTCTAATTTATGTCATAATAAACAGTAGGCCTTGGCGCGCCGGCGAATGTTTGCGAAGCCAGTACTGTCAAGGTCAGTTACGAAAGGTAATTATTAATACTCCACATCTGACTGTATTCATTACATAACGCTTTAATTATTTCAAAAACACTTTACCTGTAACGCAAGAGCTAACTAGAATAACTTTATCACTTCACTTCCAGTTCGAAATAGTAATTTTATAACCTCACTTCACTTTATACCACAGATGCGCCTAAAGGAAACAGCTGATTTTTTTAACCACGCTAAACTATAAAACATCACTTTTAGTGAAACAAGCTAGCGCTAAAAGGCCTACTTTTAGTAGTGGTCGTAGATAAAGTTCTTTTCGATATCTCTATTATTAATGAAGTTATGAGCCGTCTAGCGATCTACAAACACCCCGTATACAGTAAATGCTTCTTAACAGACATCTATCAGTAGCGGACAACTATACACAACGGACGGTTTTAGTGTACAGAACGGTACCTGTACCTGTACCTGTACATGTATATGGTAAAAAAACTCTGAATAACGGATTATCAAGAAAAGTTGTTCAAAATGTAAAATTATGGACGGATTCAAATTTCAAAAGTATCGGGCTACTTTAATGAAACCGTGTGCATGAGTATTGTCCAATATGATTTTGGAAAACAAATCGGCCAATTTTTCTTAATTGAAAATATTTTTTAACGTTTCATCAGCGTAAGGTGGCTGACTTTTTCAGAAATACAATATATCAATCAATACAGAATAAACTAAAAAGGAAAATGAGATATTAGGTTAGATAATTAAACTAATGCAAATTTTATTCATATGTAATATGTTGACTATTTTGTTTTGTTTTGAAAAGCATAAAGAAAAAAATACTAATATTCCTAAACATGAATTTATAAAAGTAATTGAATATATTTTACAATCTTTTTATTTTTCTTTTAACTATCAAACATACAAACAGAATTTTGGTGTTGCAATGGGACAACCTCTATCTAGTACTATTGCAGATTTGGTATTACAAAAAATGTTATCTGAAATTTGAATTAACTTACATGATATTAGTTTTTATAAACGATTTGTAGATGACATATTTATTTGTACTAATAAAAACAAAATAAACAAAATTTTTAAAACGTTTAGTAACTACCACCCAAGATTAAAATTCACAATTGAAAATGAAAATATAAATAAATCTCAATTTTCTTGATCTAACTTTAACAAAGAACAGAAAATAATAAAATTGAAACAAATTGGTATAGAAAAGAAATTAAAACATCCATCTGGTGGATGAGTAAATTAAATGGATTAACTAACGCTAAAAGTAGGCGAAAAGTAGCTATACGCGCGACTGGTGCATAGGTTTCGTCATAATCTAGAGAGGTATTCTTCTTTAAAATTCCGTGCAACCAAAATGCTAACGCAAGCATTCTAAGATTTCTAAGGCATTCTGTTTCAAGTCGGTCAATAAGCAGAGAGCAGAGCAACAACTCTTAATCTCAATAAAGTACCTAAGAAAGAATAATCTGTTTGGTTTCTTCTTAACCCTTCAGCGTTAATTTCATTAACTGCAAAATTAAAAAAGAATAAATAAATTAAAAATAATAACACATATAATAATAATTCAAGTATCAATTTAGACCCTAACTGTTTAGGACAAGAATTTAACAATAACCAAAACATTAAAAATTATTTTACATTTCAATTCCATATATACCAAAACTATCACTACGTTTAAGTAAAATATTAACAAACAAAAATAATTGTAATTATCTCTTTTACAGTTCAACTGGAAATAAATTTTTTAACAATCGAAAAGATAAAACAAAAATTCAATCTGAATCAAATATTGTTTACCAAATTAATTGTAATAATTGTAATGCTGAATACAGAGGACAAACAAAACAAAATATAAAAAAAATAACAACGTAAAAATTCTATAAGAATTAAAATTTTAACCCCAAATAAACCAAATACTGCTCTTTCTGACCATGCACTTGATAATTACTATAATTTTAATTTTTGCTCACCTAAACTAGTGCAAAGAGAAAATATTTTACAAAAACGCCTTCTCTGTGAAATGATTGAAATTTTAAAAAAATGCAAATTCTATTAATTATAAAACTGACAGAGAATCTTCATTCTACTTACTACAACCTTCTCTAGTTATTCTTATATAATTAATTAAGAATTTTAAAAAATTATTATTAATATCAAGATATCCTTTACAATAAAAATAAGAAAAGTTAAACTTACTAGATTTCATAATTTATATCTAACAAAAAAAATGTTGACAATCTGACATTTAAAAAATGTATCTTTACATTCATTCATTCATAATCTATAGCCTCTTTTACCTTTCGGTGTCGAGGACCATTCATACCTCGCGGGAAGTGCAATGGAGGTAATGCGCCGCACGCGACTTACACTACGATCCCCCGCATGCAAACATACTACACACACACACAACAACAACTTACATCTAACTTTACATAATAATTTAAATTATCATTTCAACTTCAACTTTTTAAAAGAACTTTATGCTTATCAAAAAAAAATTTCAACATGTTACATATAGAATGAATAAAATTGCGTTAGTTTAATTATCTAACCTAATATCTCATTTTCATTTTTAGTTTAGTCTATATTGATATACGTATTGTATTTCTGAAGAAATCAGCTTAAGCTGATGAAACGTTGCAAAATATATTGAATTAAGCAAAAATTGGCTGACTTATTTTCCAAAATCATGTTGGACAAATACCTGAAGGACAACTGTATTAAACAAATATAATTAGATGAAGTATTTTTGTGGCAACACGGTTTCCTAAAAGTAAGCCGGCATTTCTCAAATCTTGCATGGCACCATAATTTTAATTTTGAGCAACTTTCCTTGATATTTTGACGTGTTTAGAAGAGAAACGGCACTTTACTTGAGAAAAAAATGTTTTTATCTACCGCTCGTGAGGGCTCATGAATTAACGAAAGAATCGCTCTACCTGAAGCTTATGCGCCATTTTTGATACACCGTGTGTAATCAATTTCCTAGTATCACAAGGTGTAGAATAAGATTCCCTTCTTCCTAGCTGAACACAAATCTGCTCCATTTCTTGCCGGAGTGAGTTCTCGCTTCGTTTCAAGTTGTTTCGTTTTCTACTAGAATTTTTTTTTTATAGAATCTAGGATAGGTTCTGTTCGTAGTTCTTTTCTGATTTCTTGGTTCCTAATTCTATCTTCCCTTGTAACTTGTTTGATTCGTCTTACATACTTCATTTCGGTTGCCGGTATCTTGCTCAGCTGTCTATCTTTTAAAACCCAGAAAACGCACTCATATGTCGGTATCGGTCTATACAGGGTGTTTGTACATCGCTAGACAGCCCGTAACTTCGTTATAAATTGAGATATTGAAAAAAACGTTGGTTCAGTTTTAAATGCTAGTATTCAGCCTGCGAATTGATGCAAACAAATTTAAGCCATGACCTATTTTTATGTAGTGATACCCGACTTAGGTTTCTTAAATGGAATATTTTTAGATATTCGAAATCAGCGCTAAAAATAGTTATGATAGTATGCTTAAATTATTTTTTTACCTTATTTTTTTAATTAAAAACATCTACCTGCAGTAGGCCATAACTTACACAAAATCATTAACAATCGAACAAGAACTTCAAAAACCAATTTCACTTTGTTCTAAAAGTTCCTCATGACCAAAATATCGCACCAAACGTACTAAAACAATTGAAAACCACGTTTTTTATAATGGAACAATATAATATTATTTTTGAATTGTTTTCCGTATTTTTGATTTTTTAAACGAAATGGCGAATATCGTAAATCGTTGGCAAACTCTTTTATTGTAGTTTGTAACTGTTTGATGAAACTCATATTGTTCCATTAAAAAACATAGGTTTCGATATTTTTAGTACATTTGGTGCGATAATTCGGCCATGAACAATTTTTAGAGTCGAGTGGAATTGGTTTTGCATTTCTGGTTCAAGTGTTAATGATTCTACATAGGTCATGGCCTACTTTAGGTAAATAAAATTCTTTTTTTTGTAAATAATGAGTTTTAAATGTTAGTTTAATTATTCTATCATAAAACATGTTTAGCACAGCAAATATCTAAAAATATACAGGCGTTCCATTAAAAAAACAAAGTCGCGTATCACTCGTAAAAATAGGAGGTCATGGCTTAAATTAGTTTACGTACGTCAATTTGTAGATTGTATACTGCCATTTAAAATAAAACAAAGTTGTCTTCGATATCTCTATTATTAAAAATGTTACGGACTGTCTAACGATCTACAAACACCCTGTATATAGATCTAAAAACATTTGCCTTTTTGACTTTTCTTCTTCAGTAGCGCCGTAAGTCCATCTTTGGACATACTCCTTGTTGATAATCTTCCATCATTCTCTATTTGATGCTCCTCCATCCGGTTCATCCCAGCCGATAGTTTTATATATTTTACCCACCTCTTGGCCTTTTGAACGCGTATGGTCGCCACTGTAGAATTTTTCTGTTACATCTTTTTTCTCCTCTCCCCCGCATATTTTCTTTTCTTGGTGTTGCTGTTCTTGCTATGTTTGTTGCTTTTGTTCCTTTTTTGATATTTTCGTTGGTTTTTCGGTCCCGTAAAGATAGTATTAACATGGCTCTCTCCATTGCACTCCGAGTCACTCTGAGCATACTTATGATTAATATTCATAGACATCACCCAGTTTTCGGCATCATAACTGTTAACTGGCTAGTTGCATTAGTTAAACACTACTTTTTAGATGTAGGGGAATTTTTTGTTTTGTAATATAAATCTTATCTTCCGAATCCTGCCCATGTTTGTGGTACTCTTCTTCTAATCTCTGATGTTTGGTTATCTCATTCTATTGTAATACTTTGACGTAATTATATAAATTATTTGAGTTTATTTCTGTATCTATTATCTATCCTTGTCTACCTTCTTCGGAGTACATCGCCTTCGTCTTTTCCCAATTAATTTTTAATCCAACCTTTCGACTCATTAATTTATATTTCTTGAGTACCATTATCTTCAATTTATATCTCCCAAATACTGGAACTCATGAAGTTGTTCTATTATGTTATTTTCCAGTTGGATATTAATGTATTCCGGGTTTTCCGTTATCGCCATTACCTTAGTTGTTCCCTGATTTATCTTCATGCTATACTGTCTTAATGTATTGCATTCCATATATTTAGGTCTCCTGTAGGACTTTTTGTGATTTTGTCTTAATTACCAAATTGTCCGCAAATAGACACTTTGATATTTGTACTCTTTATAAGTTTCTATAATCCACAAATAGCTTGTTGGCTCTTCAGCTGCATTCCTTGATAGATCGTCCATAAATAAAGTGAACAACGTGGGGCTCATCTCTCTTTCATATCTGAATCCGTCCATTGTTGGAATTTTTTATGACTTGATGTTACATAATTGTAGGTGTTTTGTACAGACTTTGTATATTTATAATTAATTTTTCGTCAACCGATCTTTTATACAGACATTCCCATATTTTTTCCTTAAGAACTATGTCGAAAGCTTTCTTCAGATCTAAAAAAGCCAAATAAAGGTTTTTAATTTTTTTATTTTTCTTTTCTATATGTTTGATCGTAAAGATGTGATCTTGTACGCTTCGTCGTTTTCGAAAACCATTGTGTCTCTAATAATGTTGGTTCTATGTGTTCTTTTAGCATATTGTTTAAAATCTGCTCATATAATTTCAATGCTGTACTCAGTAACGTTATTCCTCTGCAATTGTGGCAATCCCCGTTCTTAAAAATTGGTACTAGAACTGCGATTTCCCAGTCTGCTGGTATTTCTTCCTGCTAGATTTTATTGAAGACTTAAGTGAGTTTGAACCTCACATCCGGACATTGGCAACATCACACCCTTGGTGGTCGTGACCCCTGTGAAAGGGCATTTTTCCTATCAGTGGGATAAGTTAGCCAACTGTCCAGGCAACGGGCGAGGATATTTTATAAAACCGCACTCAGTGTGGTAATAACGGGGGCTCTCTCTCGGCCTATATAAAGAGAAAGAAGAAGCAGACTCTCAATAGCAGTTCTCTTCCCGTTTGTAATGATATCATTTCTGTCGTTACTACATATCGTGCACGAGCGCTTTTCTTTATTTGATTGCTTCTACTTGTTAGTAATTTCTTCCAATTTTCTGCATTTTTTTCATTTAATTGTTCTATGTCGTGTGTGTTCCGTCCTTCATGTAGTGTATTACAAAAACATTCTTTCCATCGCTCCATTATTTGTTCATCTGTTTATAGTTCTTCTGATGCTTTTTTCTAAGTTTTTGAATACTTTGTAGAATAGTTTTTGATTACTTTTGCAATTCTCCTCAATTTTTTCCCGAAGTTTTTTCATAATTTACTTTTTGCGGCTGATGCTAGTATTTCACAAAGTTTCTTCGGTTTTTATATAAATCGTAATTATCTTTGATTTTGCTTAACAACTGGGTTTTGCATTTCCTTTTCTTAAATTGTATGTTTTGTTTTAGTTCATTTGACCATCGTTTGTTGTGCATCTTTTTGCTGCTTTCAGTAATATGTTCTTAAACAGACCCCATACTTGATGTATATCTAGTTTTTCGATTTTTTAAATTCTGATTTCAATTTGTTTCATTCTTTTTCTAGCCATTTTTCGTCATTCTGTGTTCATATCCTTTCAAATTCTATTTTACTTTCACTATTTAAGTCTTTTGTTTTTGTTTTTATTATCTTTGCCAATAAAAGGGCGGTGAACTACCTAGTTTCATAAGTAGTTATTGTAAATCCACTTGGAAACATATCTAACTTCGTAATTAAAGTTTTGTTTAGCATTTTTCGGGGATCGATTGATCCTATCTAATTTCTCGGTCACGGCGCTAAACACATGTCAACATATTAATGCCCGAGTAACTTTTTTTTGTCATATTGTCATAACTTTTCTGAAGCGGTTTCAAATAAACATTTAAAATGATCTTAATTTACGTACTCTTACTTACTCTAATTACTCTTAATTAAAAAGAACTTTTATTTAGTAAAAATTTGAAATATTGACAACGAAAATATTTCATTTTTGATATGTATGATATTCTCGCAAGCAGGTAAGCATGTAAGCCAACATTATATCGTGTGTTAAAAAAAAATTCGTTTAGGGTAGGCCTTGGAAAGAAAGATAGAAAATCTAGTCATGTCTTAACTTAAGTCTGTAGGTGAATGTCAGATTGCGTTTTGTTTATGAACACATCTGTCACTGTCACAGGTAAAATTTTACACTGCATCAAGTTTAATTGTATCAAGCAAAAAGGAAAATAAGATGGCATGTATACAACAACAACGAGTGTAATAATCATAACGGTCAATAAAAATTGTTTTGGTTAAGTGTTTTGTATATTTTTAGGAAAATAATTCAAGGTCAAGATGTAATTTAATTCTCTCTGACTTAATTTGTATCAATGGGTATATCTAAAGTTACGACAAATTTCAATTTGGTCATGGCATGCTGCGAATGAGTTTTTTTTTAACACACGATACTTTCGACATGAAAATTTAGCACATTTTCCGCAATAGGCACAACGTCGTTATGTATCTTGTTTGGCTATAACGTGATCTATTGTGTCATATCTCACCTCTTTAAACCACATTTTTGTTACGCTTAAGTGTAAGACCCGTTACATATTCAGGGGCAGCAAGCAGGGCCATCGCAATTCTTTTAATAAATTTTAAGTGGCATATTTGTATGAACAAATTGATATAATAGTCGCATATTGACAACAGCACCATTCAAATAAAATCTGATAAAGGACCAATACCACTTCTTGTGCGATCGAGTCTTCTCATTTTGTCGAAAAGGTCCGCTTCTCACATTCCATGGTTAGCTGATGTACTTCAACATACTTTGCTGTTAGACCATTTTCAATTTCATGGAGAACTAGCACATTATTTTTAAAAACTAACCAACGTACGTATGATAAAACATAGGGTAGGCACTAATAGGTTAATGTCAATGTTAAATATAAAATACTCTGCCTATATTCCCATGTGCATTTCGATCATTCAAAATCAGATGTTTAATTTTCAACAATCTATATAGAAAGACTACTTTCTGTGAATATTTCAGATTTTTGAGAAAGTAGAAATAATATTTAATCAATAAAGTAGTTCCTACTTTATTACTAATTCGAAATAATCCAATGTAAAACGAATCTGTTTAGACATTTGTGAAAAAATCAGTTTCTAATTTGACATTATTTCTATTCTCTTTTTGGTAATTAACTCGAAGTGTAGGAATTTCAAGAATTCGAGAAAACAAAATTGTATTGTAAAACCGCAAACCGGATTTTCGCACCGGGCAAGGTTCACCTTTTAATTTAGAACTATGAATTTACATAAAAATTGAGTGTCTTTTCCTTGAACGGTTACGTAAATCCGCAAGCATCCTCGTACATAGAGCTCGGTTACTCATGACATGAATCGTGTCGAATGGAGAAATCTGACGGTGATGGCTTAATTTTGCATTTTTTCACTATCGCTTCCACTTTCACGCTCAAATGGAGCAGATAAAAAAGTTGCCCGTGTTTGGGGACGGAAGAAAACTCAACACTTGCAAATTTCTCGAAGCTTCTAATCTTAGCTGTTTCCAGGATTTAACAATTTAAGGTTTGCTATCCCATCGAAACTTTGATTCGGTAGTTGCAATGGTAGTATCCAATTTTCCCGTAGAAATAATAGCAGCTCGAATAGAATTTTAACTGTATTAATTTTTGTGTTATGTACATGCGAAATTTAGCGGGAGTCCATATTAAAAATATGTGTAGCAAAATGCTTCAAGGAGCTGAAACGCAATCAATGCCCGGATTATTCCGAGTCTGACGACGAAGACGACATGGTAAGAAAGTGAACTAATTTTGCTATAGATAGTTAGGATTTTGTAATGTGTAGTGCATGGAAAAATTTGTATTTTTTTTACAAACATTCCTGAACCAAAATTCAATAGCATAATCGGGGGATCCCTACCAATTTGTATTTTACATAAAAACCTATTTTATATAAAATGAAATAGTTGAATGAAAATAATTTTCCCAAAAAATTTCATACGAACGATAATTTTATTTACGCTACTGATGTCATCGCACTAAAGAGAATAACTTGCGGCATGTTCGATTAAACACGTAATCTATTAATGTTCCCATTGCAAGTGGTGAATGTCGGTGTTACAATTAGGAATGTATTTCCTTATGACGTGGAATTCTATGGACAAGTATAATATGTACTCAAAGACAAGTAGAATTTACGTGATTATTCAACACTATAATGAACGAACCAAGGAAAGTTGTTCAATTTGTCAGAAACTGCCAATCAAAATTGACTGTCTTTGAAAACACCTAATGTCGCAGTGTTTTCACGCGACCCCGATTGGTTTCAATGATTTCAATTTAGTGAGTAGCCTTTGACTGACATTTCACCAAAACGTGAAAGTGAAGTTTTCAAATCGAAGTCGTTCTAAAAACTCATAATAATTGTATTAGAAGCTCCAGTATTGAATTAATGGTGGAAAACGTTAAAAATGCGTGCTGTCGAACACGGTAATAGTCATATACCCATTTTGTTGAATAATCTTTCCAAATACCACTCAAGGTGAAGTTTTTTAAGAGAATGTTTTTCTTTTAGCATGGAAATTATTGCAAATTTCTCTCAACAAAAACTGCTCACATTCCACTCGACCTGCGGTCTCGCGGAATTTTTAACGCAGTTTTGGTTTCACGAAATTTAAACACAATAATACGCATGTAAACAAAAAAATTTTCAAAAAATTTTCGCCTTTTGTGGTATTACCCTTGTTTATTTTATTCTGCAGCAGTATGTTTCTGACCATGATTAAAACTCGTTAAATGGCTATTTTTGTATCTAGAATGCGAAATGCTACTTTTGCGTTCGAGAATGGAAGTTATTTTGCCGAGCTTTAGCGAGGCAAAATACCCATTCGAGAACGCAAAAGCATTTCGCATTCGAGATGCAAACAATGATTTTTCGAAAACTGCAATAAAACTAAGTAGTATGAGAATAAAAAAAAATTAAATAAGGTAACTGTCAACGTTAATTGACAATTTTATATTTCATAAACAATTAATTTTTGAAACACGGCCTGCTGAATTGTTTAACAAACGTCAAAGTGACGTATAAATTTAACTCACTGCAATATCGGCACCTTCAATTTACATGTAGTACAACATAAATTAGTCATGTTTATAATAGTTTATAATAGTTATTAGTATCTATTGAAATTTTAAATTACTTAATATAAAACTAATGTGGGTTACTTAATTAATAAAATCACAAATAAGTTCCTAAAAAATTACAAATTTTTTGACATTTCTTTTATGTTCTAGAACGCAAAAGAGTTTTGCGTTCTAGAACATAAAAGCATTTCGCTGTTAAGTGACAAAAAAGAATCACTTTGCTTACTGAGAATTTAACGAAAATGTCAACATTTGATGACAGTTTTCGAAAAAATAAATATAATTCGTTCAGTCCGGCACGTCCCCTCCTGTGATATCTACGATTACTGCACATGCAATTTTAGTTTTACAGACCTAAATAAAAATAATTCGCATAAATACCATTGTACAATTTTTATTCGTTTTGTGACTTTCCATTGTACAATTACAATGCGAATCGGGCAACGTAAACCTCATATTTATTTTCAAACCGGATTCTCGAATGCGAATGGCATTTCTACGTGTTTCTGCATTAGAATGGTTTCATGTGCCTAGAAAATTTCCGCAATGTAATTATTGTGTCTGATTTCGCGTCGCTGAAGCGTATGTGGTTTTCGCAGATTGTGACCGATTTTTCGGCGGCGTCAAAAATCGCGGTTGCCGTTCTTATATAAAATCATGTCTGTGAAGTTATCGATAAAAGGAATGAATGGACGTACTTTGCGTACATTGCTCAGACAGTCTTTTTTATGCAACGTGTCGAGTATTATTAGAAAGCAACCGGTCTAACGTTATAGTAGAATTTAAATTTACAAGCCCCTACATTTTTATAACGATTAAATTGATGTGGAAATTTAATAATGAGAATAATGTTCGAATTAATTCTCCAGACTTCTCTAGTCTGTCAAATGTGGCACATGTACATCAAAGGTTAAGTATAAGCTTTTAATAAACGTAACTAACCTCGAAATGTCAAAATAAACTACTTCCTACATTAAAAATGCACCAACTCAGAAAACCCAAGATTTCTAATTCAAGCATTAGAACAACTGTCAAAATAAAATTACGATAATAATTTGCTGTGTAGTTTCTGCGAACAAAAAGTTTAATCAGTTTTCCGTTTAGAAACCGCAACTTACCACACCAGCCAGTATTTCTACATTAAAAACTTTCCGTAAAATGCTACAACTGTTGCTACCCATAATAATTTTATAAAAGGACAATGGTGTCAGGGTTAACAAATGACATATTTAGATCAAGATAATTTAAAACAATCTGTGCGTACGTGCACTTGCGGAGTACATATACAAATTATTAGGAATGTAAACAATAATCGTTTCAGTTGTTTATTTATTGTGGCAGGCTTCATCGTTAATATAAAATTTATTATCAGCAATCGGCAAAAAATTTTTTAATCATAATAATTTGTACATGTTTGTTTTTCGACTTTAGTTATCTGCATTTTAGGAGTTTTATAACTGGTTATGACTAGTAACATCTCTTTTTTTAAAGCAATTGTTATTTTATGAGTTGGATGATTATATTATCATATCTAAGGTTATTAAACGTTTCCCATGAAAGCGATCAAGCTAGCTTTTTTATTTTAAAGTTAGACTTCTACATTAAAGCAGTTTTTAAAAACTCTACATTTTAAAATGTCACATTTTCTAGTGTTGTAAGTTCTGGACGCTATATTCTTACCGCTGAACGCTCCAATAAGCAGTAGCACTAGAATAAACTAATGCTAATCTTGTAACCTTTCAATATAACAACATAAGCCAGAAAGCAAGCTGTGAATACCCAAAATAGTCCCATAACCAATAACGTTCAACGGGCCAGCTGAGCTACTTCAGAGTATGGGGGGGGGGGGGGGGCACTAAAATGATCAAATCCAAATAGGGACACCGCCAACTTCTTCTGCGACAACTCGCGAATCTGATGCGGAAGATATGTGATATGGTTATTGCAACTTACATTGAAACGAGATACCTCAAAGGTAGATCTATCAGACGCAGGCTCTTTGATAAACTGTAACCTGTTACAAGTGTATGACGATGTTATCTCATCACGCAACAAAAAACATGTAGGTTAACTACACGTAGAATGACAAAGATTCATTTTTGTGGATCGTATAGATAACATTTAAAATATATCTCCATTTTCTTGCTTCTCAGTTAATAATAATAAAATGCTAGTTTTATTTTTTGCATTCCTTCGGTTATGGAAAATGAAAAATGGTTAGCAACAGTATGAATAGATGCAGTATTTTTTTCTCTACAAAAAATGTATTTACACTTTAGCTCTAAAATAATTAGGGGAGCCAATAATTGGACATTAAGAATTTAACACGAGATGAAAAAAAAAATTGACCGGAAGTCGACCTCGGAAAAGAAATCCGATTTCCGGTTTCTATATATTTTTGGAATCTACTCTTCAAGCTGAGTCGAATGATATATATCTCGTCCTCCTAAAATATATCTCCATTTTCTTGCTTCTCAGTTAATAATAATAAAATGCTAGTTTTATTTTTTGCATTCCTTCGGTTATGGAAAATGAAAAATGGTTAGCAACAGTATGAATAGATGCAGTATTTTTTTCTCTACAAAAAATGTATTTACACTTTAGCTCTAAAATAATTAGGGGAGCCAATAATTGGACATTAAGAATTTAACACGAGATGAAAAAAAAATTGACCGGAAGTCGACCTCGGAAAAGAAATCCGATTTCCGGTTTCTATATATTTTTGGAATCTACTCTTCAAGCTGAGTCGAATGATATATATCTCGTCCTCCTAAAATATATCTCCATTTTCTTGCTTCTCAGGTAATAATAACAAGTTAATAAAAAAAATACATAAATTCGGTGCAGTTAAAGTGAGATTTATTTCCAATGCATGCAGACAAGTAAAGGTCCCGGGTGGTGTAGCTTGAACAAGCGTCCACGTTCGATCAGTAGATTTATTAAGCAACGCTCTTTCTGATCAGAACTTTGATGGGAGTTCCACGGTTCCTTCTCTCGGCGCCTCGTGGTACGGCTGTCATATAACATCATGGCAGTCGTTAGTGGGGTTGGAAGTCCCCATAAAAAGCACATCGACGCCTTTAATTGGCCTAACGGCTGTTGGCTGAGTGCGAAATAAATAAATAAATAAGAGAGCCGTTCCTAGAAGGGAAATGAATTGTTTAATCTATCTCAAGACAAGGTATGTAAGTAATCGAGGCGAACTTAGTACCAAATCCGCGACGTGTACACGAGGGGTTGACTGTATAACATATGTAATATGTATATAATTTCAACTGTAAGTTTAACGCACTGAACCACAAATATGCATTAATAAATAGATTACTAAATGGTGAATCAGGCATAAACAGGTAAATTTCAATGTCGTCAGTTCATAAACTTATTCACGCCGATAAATTTTGAATTGCAGCAAAAACATTTAAGAGTACAAGGTTGTAGTTTATCTGTTCAATCCAGCGTCGATCAAAGAAATTGATGTGGCTTCAATCTCGTATAGGTGCTGAATAGGACGACACCAAGATGTACAGAATACGCAAGCGAAGCCAAAGCGAGGCAATACTTGCAGCCAAGTCTATAAGTTGGAAAATTCAGATACCTACCCAAGTCCGTAAGTACGAAGATACTAAAATCCAAAATTCACCCAAAAAGAAATGTGTAAATAAGAAAATGCATAAATTATGAAAAACCCTGTAACAATAGGACAGCATTAGCGTACAGACGCGGAGCGAAACTCACTTTAGGTGTAAAATAGCTTTGTGCACCTATCTCCAGAGATGTTGACATATCGAAAACCATCTAGAATGGAATTAAAATGCGTAAAGACAAATTGTCAACATGGGCTTTCACGGCATGACTTGCCACAATCGCTGACTATATAAATCCACCAACATGGTGTATTTTTCAGATTTCACAACTGAAAATTTGGAAAAATAAATGAGCGCCGCTACTACTAAATCTCCATAATACCTTGTAAAGGTAAGACGAGACGATTTCAGATAGTTTGTTTTTACGATTTCTGCCGGAAGTTGTTTAATTGAAAGACAAAAGAAAACCGATAAGCTCTTTAATACCACAGTGGGACGAAATATTACTGGAAAATCTGACCGTATAAGGAAGTTCCTAAGTGACCCTGTTACGACACGTCGGCAATACTATGAATTCGCGAAATAGTGTAGACGATACGCCAAAATCCAATAGAAAACGTCTGAAAAGCTAAGGCATTACGCCGACATCACGCGCAAGATACTACCCGATAAGCTAAATACTGTAACAACGGGAATGACCTTGCAAATAAATTCACACAAGTGGGACAAGAGACACCACCCTTTACAATCTGCTACGGGCTTCCAAATTTGATAAAATACACAAATAAAAATCACCAACGGCATCAACTTCCAAAAACATCAAAACAGATTGAGCTGACAATGCTAATTAAACGAAGGACTAACAAAATTAGAAGACACCACGTAACTCGAGGGGGAGAATGCGAGAAATCCAAGCCAAACGTATGACTACATCTGCAACACTACGTTAACGGTTTAGCAAAAACTAAGGTAAGGTAGAGCACTAGGGTAAATAAATAAAAAAAAAATTACGCTAACGTCAAAATTAATAAAATTTCTATAAAAGGAGAGTGGCAGCTAATGATGATATTCAGAAAGAAAATTTCATAAAATGGTGATATATTTCGACCTACTATGTGACTTCTTCAGTCAGGTACACAGGTTACACAGTTAAAATACACGTTCAAAATCTTGTAAATAGCAGTTCCAACAAAAAAACACATTCCACAATCCAGTCCAATTATATAAATTGATAAAAAAAAGAGTACTTAGTAGTAATTTATCAATAACACAATTTGATAAGTAATATCTGGTATTGAGTAAAAATCTTTTTCGAAAAAACATGATAAACCATTCTGAGTAGCAAAACGTGGAAAAAAATGTTTCTTTGTTTAATTGGAACTTGGACATAATTTGGTTATTTAGTATTCTTAAATACAAAATTAGAATGAGAATTTAAAAAATTGTAACATCCGTAAATATAGTATTCAAAGCTGAAGCCATTTTGAAGTCACGGTGCAACAGGTGTGTCGCATTTTGTGAAATCCTCAATTACTAGGTACGTATTAATGATTTGAAAATTGTTTTTACCACGAGAGTGGAATTGTAATTAATAAAACTGGAGAGGTGTATGTAACATTAATGTCAATTAATTTATACAGGTACACCTAGTTGTCTATGCCAGCTACTAATTTTTAACATAGTCAGAATTAATGTAATGATATAAAAAACTCAAAAATAACATATTGTCTTATATGGCAACAGCGCATTTTAATACAAAATCTGGTCTGATTACTGAGTTCAAAGGATAAGCAGCGGTTTGCGATGGTTGCTTTTAAATTTATTCACCCATATCCAATACATTGATTAGAAAGGAAGCTATTTGCTGTCTTCTCAAGATGGATCCCATTTTACCACAAAAGAATGAGTAGAATTGAATGTAGTTGCGTGTTTAGTGATTGAAGTTGTCAGTTCTTAAACCGAATAGCACTTTATATAATTTTTACTTGTATGCCATCATTATATTCTTCTGATCGCTTAAGTGCTATTCGAGTGATAGCTTTAGATGCTCTGCTCCGTAATAGAATCAAAGTAAAAATATAAAAGTATAGCGATATTTCGATTCTCAAGCCCATTTCATTCGGAAGAGCATTGACTACTGTCGTTACAGTTGGAGAAATGATTCTATATTTGCTAAGCAGTCGCAGAGAACCTTTGTTGTTCTTAAAGTTTCACAGGCGTATTACGGACACTAGCTTGAAGGCATTGCGTTGTAAACGTAGTTAGCCTTTGTTATAAATAAAGTTTGTCATGAACTACATATGCAGGGTGTCCCTTTTTCGACCTCAAGCATGGGGATCTCGGTTACCTTATGAGATATGAAGTCGGTTAAATTAGGAAAAAGTTGCATATTCTAATGTTGAATAATGTTAAAAAAATCTGGTGTGATACACGCACACAACTTCCTTTTACAGTGATCTTATAATTAGCAAAAATTTTATTTTTAATTTTTAATCATTTGTCAAACATTTTCAAAAATTACGCACTCGACAGAAACCGTGCAAAATAGAGCGTTAGTTGAAAAGGCAAATTTTCTCTAAAATTTTAAGCTGAATTCAAAAATGTAGTAATATACCGGATGTTCTATTTAAAATAGGAGTTAATAAATAAATCTGTAAAAGGCTTTACCCAGAACTTCCCTCGTCGATATTGTGACACTAAATAATTTTAAAAATCAAACTAAGTTAGGAGTAAAAATATCTTCACGTTTCTAATACATTAAATAGATTTTCAAATAAAAAATGTATCCCGCTGGGGTTTGAACCCCCGCATCTGCATAACGATCGTAACCGCACCTGCGTAGAAATCGTAACTGCATCCACAAGTCGAACTGCGCCATCGAGGCTATTTGAAATGAGTGCGGCGCTAGTCTCTATTTAAGAGAAAAGAGAACGGTCTTATTGGTGAAACGTTTTGAGTCTTTTGTGGCATTTTCCTGTATTGTTGAGTTATATTTTCGGCAAGTGTAAAGCCTGACCTATGTGAAAATTAGTAATTCTTTCTATTTCAAAATTAACGCAAAAATAAACAAACTTTTTTTTTTTTAAGGTGCTCACCTTTTATATATTTGTCTGAAATTGTACCGGGTTTCATTCCAGGTATATATATATAATGTGCATGCACAATATCATCTTCCTCCGACATTAATTTTTGAGTTATACCGCCAACAGACAGACAGACAGACGGAATTGAGAAAACCTGTTTTTCGTCATCTAGTGACCCTGAAACGTGAAGATCTGAAGAAATCTCGGAAGGTGATTTTTTTTGTTATTACAATACGTACTGCTTTCGTCTTTCAGACGAGGGAAGTAAAAATAGAATAAAAGAACCACATTTTAGAGGTATTCAACTGGAAAATCACCTATTTTACATAAATAAACATTTATAAAAATGTAATGTTTGAAAAAAATCGTTCGCCGTTTTGAAAAAACGAAAAAAAATTGAAACATTTCAAGAGTAAACGCCATACTCCCGGTTATGCAATTTTCTTCGAAAGCTTGCTCTCGCATCTAGATAGTCCACAAAACTTATACAGATTGCGGCAGGCTACTAGGACTATTGCAAAAGCAAGGAGAATATGCATGTGGCCGTCGCGTCGTGGTGTTTAACAAACGAATAACCAATGTATGATAGCGGTAGGTCGTTAGTATAATACAAGATATATATTCGATTTTTTAATTGTTTAAATACAATTACGGCCACATGTAAAGTCCCCTTGCTTTTGCTATGGTCCTAGTGGCCTGTCGCAATCTATATTATATGAAGTTTCAAAGCCATACCTCCTTTCGTTTTTAAGATATGCTGTTCACAGATAGACACAGAGTCAGACAGACACACCAATGAACAAAAACATCTTTTTTTTGGTTCAGGGGACTCTTAAACGTGAACATCTGTTGAAGTTGAAAATTCCATTTTGAATTTTTGGGGTGCATCCAATACTTCCTTTATTGTAAAAGGAAGTAAAAGGAAATTGGAAATAGCCGTCTTAGTTTTGTAATTATACCCAAAAAACGAAAATTTAAGATTTTCGTTGTTTCGTTACAAACCGATTATTATGTCACTTAGAAACAAACTGTTGGCATTATTGGTACGCCTTAAAAACGCATTCAAATCTCGTGTTTAGATCTTCATTTGTTTTCGCAATTTTCGAGGTATAGGCACCGACTTTCTTGTTTTAAATGCAGTTCGTATCTCTTAAGATAACTGAGATCTCCATGCTGAAGTTCTAAGAACGGACACGCTGTATAGTTTCTCTATTTTCCATAGTTTCCAATGCTTTAAATCTAGTTCTAAACACGTCATTTTGAAGAAAAAATATATCGACGCGGGATTAGAACCCACCGCTGTAAACTTGCATGTGGATATCGTTGGAATTCAGTGTGGTAGTAATATAATTATTAAATTCTTTTCTTGTTAATCAGTGCTATATCTATGAGCACCAGTGCGAATGATCACTAGTTTTCCATTAAATATATGCAGGTATTTCAGGCTCTGAAAAATGTGATAGTGGCCTTGAGTACACTAGGGTATTCAAAATCGGCCACCAGAGCATGACTAATGCCACATCCGATTTGATTGTTACTATCACCGCGGACGTATCCAATAAGAGCGTTGTGCCTTTATGGAGCAAATTCCGCTTCCGTGAAATTTGGCACGATTTCAGCGTGATAACAACGTCCATTCTAGCTGGAATGTGGGCAATTTCTTTTCTTATCGCCGCCGTTAGATATTTCGTGTAACTACAGTCCTTGAACCTGAGCAACTGGAGTTGTCGTTTTTTGTCGATAGTCGTTGAGTTTGTTGAGAATGTCGAGGTGTGGACAGGAAATCGTCGCTCATTAACCGATTTTCTCTGCAGGTGGCATTCAAAAGCGAACGCCGCGCCGGTTGTTTAAAGGTACGTACAATGCGCGTGCGAATGTAACTAAATATAAATATTACCTTGCGGATAACAAAATGCGATAACCTTGGCGGTACCTCCGATAAACTAAAAAACACCATGTTTACACAAGCTTTGAATGGAAATTCCAAAGCTGTAATATTACTGTTACTTTTTGCTTTTAATTGCTGTGGGCGAAAATTGACCGACCGAACACATTATCTTCAATATTAACTTATCATGAACACAGATGAAAGTTGTCGCAAGTAAAAGCCATCTTAATGGCAATGGGTTTTTTTTTGTTAAATTTCATTTCAGTAATTCCTGATACCATAACGTTATAATTATAATGTATTATTCATTTTATGATATGCACACATAATTCGTCATGCGGTGAATCGAGTGATGGATTCTTGGTATGCGATACGCCCGCACTTCTAATCTGGGTAAAACCTATTTGTTTGAATTTCTTTCTTTTAGTATACTGTTTTCATTTGCGAATATACACAATTCTTAATTCTGATCGGTGGTCGCATGAGTTATAAAGTCATAATTTATAAAAACAGGCATCACATGGGTTACAGCCTGAAAGACTGCCTTAATTAAAATTTTATATTGAGAGGTTTTAGCAATTACACTACCTGATAATTTTTTAATAAGGATGGAACAACTTCTAAGAAAGAAAAACTGCACCATTCGAAAGTATACTTCAGGGCTTTTGCTTTTTTAATAGCTGCAATTGAAAAACATGCTTACTGCATTTTTTGCAAAAGTAAAACTACGATACCTGGTCCCGTAACGATACTGTAGTGGAAAGTATTTCTAAAACTATGGGAGTTACATAATGCTGATTCAAACGTAGGTACGAAGGTAGTGCGCGTTAGTAAAATACGCTTGATTATTCAAAAAAATGTGGCAAACTTCTTTTTAGTTGAGTATCCATATAGCTTGAAAATTTTTGCGTGGAATTGTCAATCATTTAAGTTTCTAATGGAAGGCTTTATGAGTCTACAGCTAACTGTTTTCGAGAAATAATGATTTTATGGAAAACAATTCTGACCTCTTCGGCCGACTTCTGCAAGTATTTAGTTTTTCATTTATGCGAAACTAATTTTAGATGCTTCCTTTATTTAAAGGGATAACAAGCAAACATTAAAATACTAAGTTAAACGCTTAAACTTTCCGAACGCAACAAAAGACCAGGTTTATAAATTAAAAATCCAACCATTGCTGGCATAAGAATTCAAAAACACCTCTTGCATTATGTGGGCGAAAAAAAAATCAAAACAGTAACTTCTGTTTCACTAAATATGGCAACACTTATGCAAGTCATTTTTGTTGTCACAGTTTTTACTATTACCCGTGTGCAACGGTAGGTTTTAAATATAAATTATACCGCGTAAAGTAAGGAATTTACTTAATCCAAACTTGAAAAACGCCTTAATTAAGTGTTTCCATAAATTATGCAGTTTAGCGCCAAATTTGAGTTATCGCCAGTTCAAGGAAATTATTTCAAATACATTTTCAGTGAGTTAAATTTTACTGTACTTTTTCTTGAACATACTCTTACTAGTCTTGAACAATATTATTCGTATTGTTAGGTACCTAGAGCTACAGTCCACAGAATAATTAACATAGTTAATGGTGGTCATAAAGAGCAATCATCTGCAAGTCACAGTGGTCGAAAGAAAAACTTTTATGAAGATCATTTTTTGCGTGAAGAAATAGCTCGCAAAATTCTTGATTACAAACGGAGAGGCGAACATTTTAATTTAAATAGCTCGTTACATTTTGCTAAAGAAAAAATAGGTTATACTGGGTTGCTTCATTATTACATAAAATTTTGAAGTTAATGGGCTACAGATACAAAAAAGAAAATAGAAGACATTTTAGTGGAACAGCCCCGTATAGTATTACACAAATTAAATTTCTGGAAACTGTATTTAAAATATAAAGACGAAGGCTACTCAAATATGAGATTCATTTTTATTAATGAGACCTGGATTTACAAAAGCGGTTGGTCTTCCTACTAAATCTTGCGACGATCTTCCCGAGAAAGATTTTAAATTGAGGAAACCAGAAGATGAACGCTTTACGGTTCTTCGTACTGTTATAAAGAAGCTGCGAGGCGCAGATCGGTAAGCGCCAGGCTTGCATTAAGCAAGTCCTCGGTTCGAATCCCGCTGGGGTCGGAATTTTTCCGTATCGTTGGCGATTAGAATCGGGCTCAGTGAGATCATTCACAGTTGGGCACCAAATTAACTGTGCTCTACTCAGAACTACAGACCTAAGAGATAGAGTAACAAGGTCAACACATCACCAAGACACACAACTTACACAATGGTTGCTGCGCAAGCACCAAAGCCGCGCTCCAACTCTGTATCCTGAATCCGGGTCAAGTTGAGCATTGTACCGCCAGATGCCAGCGCATAAAGCACCAGCCTTTACACCGCAAGGTAAATGAGCTTACAGATTATACATACATACATAGGTACGTACTGGATCTTCTGAGGGCTTCCTGGAGGACTGTAGTTTACTTTCAAAATCCAGAAACGGTAGGGACTACCATAAAACTATGGATAGTCAGCTACCTAACGAGTGGATGCAAAGTCAATTAATCCAGCTCTACCATTTGATGGTTTTAAAAATGTTATTATTTTGACAATGCTTCATATCAATCATCATTCTGTCTGTTTAGATTTAGACAAACCTACAACTCGTTATTCAAACAAAGCTGTAATCTACAATTATGTAATAAAGTGTAACGTTCAATTTGAACTTAACATATACAAAAGCTCGATTATGGCAGTTGATTGAACTCATTTTACCAAATTTTTCGATAAAGTATGAAATTCACATAATTTGTTATCAACATGGTACAGATATAGTACATATTAAGAGTTTCTCCTTATCATTGTGAGTACAATCCCATTGAGCTGGCCTGGGCATTTTGTAAACAATACTACAACAAAAATGTAAGTAGTGTCACTGAAGATAAGAATAGAACAATACACTTATGGACAGAAGCAATATTCAATTTCACCCCTGAGGTGGTGATCTACGACGATTAGCGTAAATATATGGGCAATTTTAGTGTATAAGACATACCGCCCGTTGTAATAAATTTAGGTAGAGTCGGACAGATTCTATCTAATTTTGATGTCGATGATGACAACCCAGAGCTTGACGAGGAGCAATCAATGTAAAATATTCTTGCTTATTCTAATTTGCCTAAATAAGTTTATTGCTTTTCATCATACCTCTAATTATTTTGAACTATGTTTCATACCAAAGCGCACCAGGTTACATAAACTATATTTCTATTATTGTAAAAATAACATTGTACATTTACATTCGATGAACTCTAATCTCACTTTAAAAAAATCATTAACAGAGTTGCCGCTAATACGATTGAGAGAAGTTGCGACGTTGATGGATTAAAAAAAAGCAGCCCGTATCAACCATTTCTGGATTTTCATTTTCTAAACCCTGTTGTATATTATGTTCAGAGAGTATAATAATTGTTTGTTACCATGTAAGTAAAGCATCTTAGGGGGCTTTAATTGTTTTTTATGTTCAAACTTGCATATCTTGTAAGCGGTTGGATGTAGGGGTGTGAAGTAATATGTATATCTAAAGAAAGCTCATTGAAGGGGCCCTGCAAAAATACAAAAATATACAGGGTGCTCATTAAAACATCGCTTTGACAGTATACGTCAATCAACCAATGTATTAATGTAGAAACTGTGTACAGATCTATTATTGAAACTCAGTGCATTTAAGTAAAACTGTAAGAGATGTCAAAGCTCATTATTTTAACGATGCTAATGGCCAATTAATGGCACTGGCATTTTTTGAAGGCCAGCTGAGTTTTTTGCGCTACTCCATATTAAACGTTTTTTTTTTTGCTAAAATAATTACGCTATTCCAACAACAGTGATAAGGCCCAAGAATTTGTTGTTTCTAAAAGCAATCGTTCTGTTTTGCTCTAACAAATATTTTTAATTCTCTTTGCATTTGTATGTGCGCAAGAAAGGTGTTCAAAACATGCGCTGGTTGGAAAAACAGAAATTCGCTTTGAGCGCACCAGCATACCAACGGTATATGGCGTTTTCTGTTTTCTTATTTACTTACGTCTGCGTTCCTATCTTTATGACCGCGTTACTCGGTGCGTAGGTACTTTGAAAGTGCTTAAACAAACCAAACACCGCAAGTTGGGTTTCCACTTCATGGGGTCAATCGGTGATTGCTTGCACGACGCACGTTCAACCGGCTGTAAATACTTGCAGGACTTTGGTTTGCTGGAAGAAACTTGTGGGTTTCGCCGTGCACACAAAATCAATTGCTAAAAAAATAAAACATTACAGTCGTGCAACGCCCAGTTGAGGTTGTCGCCAATTTTGAAATACGTATATTTTATATGAACAATTTCATCACTATGACTAAAAAATATGTAGTACTAATTTACCCACTAACTTCTAGGAATGGACAAACAACAAAATTGTAATCCTTGTGTCAAGCCTGTTGTAATCATTACTGCTGATAAAATACTATTTAGATAAAATCATACTCAATTTTAAAGGTGTTATCATTCATACACGAGGGTACAGTATTTACCTTACCACAACGCTTTTCTACATTTCACGAAACACATAGTCATCATCTGATCCCTGTTCAAATTATTTCATATCAATATTCCTTGAATGTCCCAACTGTTACCACAAACGTTCAACTAATGGTTGAATTGCTAGGAAGAAGAAAAGCACGCCCCTGCACTCTGTACTTAGATTTTTTGACTAATAATACGGTGAACTCATTTTTCATCAACCATAGAATAGCATAAAATAATCTTTAGGACAACACATTCGGGCGCGCTTTTCTTATGGAATTATTGTTGGAATCATCGTCAATCGTGGTAGTCAAAAATTGAATTTATCAGGTCGGAGCTAAAATAGTTGCCATATTGTTAAAAACTTCATTGAAATTTGCTATCTACCTTTTCAGTTTTTCAAGGGAGACAGTGGGGGAAATAGAAAAAATATAAGAAAAAGCAAATGTTATTTGAATATCTACGAAAATCCTAAGAATTCTGACAAAACTGTAAAAAGTAAATAAGAAATTTACTAACAATAAATTTAAATAAATCTTCTAAAATTGTCGTAAGAATGTCCAATAATCTGTGAAGTAGAAAATCGCTCATGGGTACTAGCATCTCCTAGGAAAAACTTAATCCAAATGAATAATTAAAATAAACTTTCCAGAAGACTCTTTAAATTTTATGTACAGAACAGACTTATCTACCTAAGTAAGCAGTAGTATTGCGTACTAGACGGCATATATTAGCTTAATTACACAACACTATCGGTAGTATCAATAAACTAAGACAAATTGGTTACTGAAGTATCAAGAGTAATTTTTACCGTTCATATTCATCCTAATGCTACGATGCTAATGTAAATTTTCTCGGCTCTACTTATGATCAACATATTGGCTTTTCAAGGACACAGATTCATTTTATGAATGTAGTTAATTGTTTATTTTCTAAATTACGAGACTTTAATGCAATGCCAACCGGATAATGGAATGTATTTTTCTGGTATAGAAGTAATGGGTTTCAATGTGACGATTTGACAGTTCTATTTTAAAATATTCAAACGCGTTTATATGTATTATGTATCCCGTAGTCATTGATGTCATTGAATATCCATAGACCAGTGGTGGCGTGTGAAAATGTTTGATGATAAAGCCATCTATCGAAAGTAAAATGCATCTCCCCCCTTAGGCAAAGACAGATTCCAATATCGTGAAATTTAAATATTTCGCATATGGATTGACCAAAGTTAGCATCCGTGAAATTCACCTAACTTTACAGGTTAATAATAAATATTATTCCAAGATGTGCGACAGTTTCCCCGCAAATTATGAGTATAATAAAATACATCATATCGTAATTATCTATTTTCTACGTTTCTTCTCTCGGAATTGTACACACGGCCGCTTTCATATGCTCCGCGGACAGGAAATGTATTCATCAGAATTCGCCGAAGTGAGCGAACGGGCCAAAATTGTCATCACAAACTCGATACGCGGGTATTATCCCAGGGGTCAGGTGAAGGAGGCTTGAGCCTTTACTGTGATGGCTCCCATTGAATCTTAAAGTATCCTTATTGTTGGACTTGCTTCTTACTGCACTGCACCCGCTGCAGTCTATAAAGTATCGAAAAGCTGAGGAGCTGTTTCGATCTGGCACCAATGCGTCTGTAAACGCGCGTTGCGCTTATTGTACAGTTTATATTCGTGAAATAAAAATTACTCATGCTTTGTTTAAGCTTTAAACAGTTAAAAGTTATAAAAAATTAATAAAATCCTGAATGACTGGTTATGGTAGGTAGAGCCATGAAGATCCGCCACTGTCATAGATGTTATATGTATATATGTTATTAATATCCACAGCCGTAGATGTGCTATTTTATATTCATAGTAGTGCAATTTGTAACCAAGTAATTGGAATGGATGCATGCTCTACGATAAAACTAGTTCAGTGTATATTTTTGCAATATGTAAATCGGCGTACATGGTCCGCTATTGTAATGCCGCTCTCAACGCGGCTTGCATCTCATTACAGTCAAAATCTGCCCCTTGAACCGTGAAATGTTGGAGAGGCTCCGCCCTGCCGCAGCGCGTAATTTGCATATCGAAATTACAAAATAATGCATAATTCCCCGTTTCCTGCAAAAAAATCCCAGTCATTACCGTGCTCATTAATTACTCCGCCACTCACGTTTCGCCGCTGTGGCTCATCTTCAAGGCCATTGGAAAAGTACGGATTCCCTTCGGTACCTGTTGAACTCTCCTGGTCTGTTTGCTGGTCACGATGCCGATGTCTATGTCGATGCTGCCGCTTGCTCTTCTCTCGACACACTTTCGCACCGGTCGTGCCGTTAGTCATTCACATTTCCAATTAACTTCCATTTAATTTCGGCCGCGGTCTCGCTGGCGGATGCAAGTTTACAGACGAAATTACACCTGCTGATGAACTTTTTTAGTTTCCCATACAACCCGCAACAAGTTTGTAGTCGAAAATTAAGTATTTGTCTAAATGTGTGTTTTCTTGATGGTTCCTACAAACATCATGTATAAAATTGTCTGTCCGTGGCTAGATTGTGCACATGATCTATATACATCCGAACTACTACCCCATTTTGCTTTAATAAAATGGTATGGGAGACTGAAAGGTAGAGTCCTGCATCGGGTCGGGTATCCGCTGGTTACCCGCATTGCGGGTCGGGTTGCGGGTAGGATTTATATCAATATTGCGGGTACTGGGTCGGGTATGACTTCATTTCTTCAACATAAATTGTGTTTGTGTATAAACAAATTATACTTAGATAATAATAATTTCACCGCCGAAGTGTGAAAATAACTTTTTTACTTCCTTTTACAATAAAGGAAGTATTGGATTCACCCCAAAAATTCTAAATCGAGTTTTCAACAGATCTTCACGTTTTGGAGTCCCCTGAACCCAAAAAACATGGTTGGCCTCGAATTTGAATAATCCTGTATATTGAACTCGCGCAGGTCTCTACTGAAAGATCACGATTACCTAACATAGAAATAAACGTTTCTCCGGAATCCGAAGACTCTTCCACGTGATCAGTTTTTGGATAATCCTTTTGTAAAGTACTAACTTATGCGAAGAGAGCAACCGCTTTAATGTTAAAAGGAAAATCGGAAGGTTAGTAAAGGATGAGTATATCATTCCGGATGGCTGTAAAGGCGAAAACTGGAGAATTACATAACCTATCAGCAAAGAGTATTACTCTTTGCTATCAGGACGAGTTTGCTCCATTTTGTGTGGAATATTAATGCTGCGACAAACCAGTCGAAATCCTGAAACCATAGGAAATTAATGCAAAGAACTGAAAAGATGTTGGGCGAGATTGGTCGTTTTTTTCCTTTGTATGTATTTGTCGATTTAAATTTGTGTTACCAGTAATAAACTTTGAGCGGTTACTAAACTGCACTGTGAGATTGGTATATTGGCAAAACTCGTGAACTGTTGAGCCTGAGGTAGCGCGTTCGAATCGTGGTCCTGGCATTTTTTTTTAATTATTGAAAAATGCGGATGTAAATTTTCTCGCCTTTAAATGCTTCTTTCGTTTTTCCTCTAACGATTTTAAACCGATTTTCTCCGCCTAGGTTTCGCAATTGTTAGTTCCCATCTTTGCGAATTCTCTTTAGCCTAAGTGATCGCGATCATGTATCGGTTACAACCACGACTAATGTAGATTGCTATAAACAAACATGCCCGTTCCAATAAGGCACTGAACGATCGAGTCTCGTATAACATTTTTTGCGCTATCAACTAATAAAAATACCGGTGCATGTTGCACATACTCGTATTGTTTGCCTCAATAAAGTTCGTGATTGTTGTTTGTACAGTAACCAAATACAAAACAATTTGCTACAACAGTCCTAGTACCGTTATATGTATTCATAACGGGCTTGTTATTTTGTTGTTGTTATGCCAACCAACAAGGATGCGGGAAGTTGACCTTATCGTCACAAGTAGCGAACCCGGAAACAAGTAAAAATAGCTTGGTAGCGTAAAATAGTTATTTCCATTACAAGTACGGTAGGTTGCATTTTACGAAAGGTTTTAATTTTTGAAGGACGATGCGCAGTGTTGAATCCAGGGGGGTGACCGGGAGGGAATAGATAAAAATACCCCTCCAGACATTTCATTTTCCCCCTTGGAGTAAACAGCCTGAATTCAACATTGACGATGCGAAGCGGAGTGCTTTAATAAAACCGAGCGCTGTAAGTTATTGACGATACAATTTTGATTGTGAGCATCTTAACAATACGAGTTTGATTGCCAAAACGAGGCGGTGAGCCGAGTTTTGCAGCAATCAAACGAGTCTCGTTAAGTGCCATAAGCAAGCGCGTGTTGTTCAATATTTTATCTTCATCAATAAACTCTGGTTTATTGCATTTTTTTTAAATAAAAAGAGTGCGGTAATGAAGCTCTTTACGATACTAAAATTAATTTGGTTCAGAGTCTATAACAACACTGACGAAGATAATAGTAATCAACGTATTTAGAGGGGTAATCCAGTCTAAACATTCGAGTATATTTTTACCACTCGAGCGAGCGTAGCGAAGCAAGAGTGGTAATTTATGTGAGAAATGTTGAGACCGTTACCTCTCGAAATGCGTTCATTACTTTATTGTTCATTGAGGCAATAATTTTGAATCGATAATAATTACTAAAAACTACTAAAACGAAATCGGACTATCATAAATACATGTGATGTTGCTATAGTGCCTGTCGTAAACAAAATAAAAATCTTAAATGGAGACGCAAAACGAGTTCCTTGTTATCCCGAATGAAATTAAAAAGATTGCCGCCTTCGCCACGGAGGAAATTGTCCCTTCGAGTGGATGCATGTTAAATGTATCTTAACATTCGAGGATGCGATCATGTTGAACACTGTTTAACATGTCAATGAACAATAAAATGCTTAACGCACCGAGTATTGTATTAAACTTTGTGGCTGACATATTTTTTTAAAACATTTTCTATAAATTGGAGATTTTAATTTCCAATATCAAAACCACCGTTGCCATCAAGTAAGCTCATTTCAGTAAATTTTTTAGTTGACGCTTTCAAACGTCAAACATCGAAGTCGTAAATATCAATTTTCTTTATTTCTCCAAACTCAACTGAACGAGGAATATAACTAGCGTTACTGCAAATGCCTTTTATAACTATAAAGCAATTTTTTGTTTGAGGGTCTCCGAAAGCTAAAAATGTTCTAGGTAATGTGGGCGTCAACTGTGTATTATGATTGTGTTGTTTACATGCTAGGAGGCCAAAATAGTACATTGTGTATCTAGGACGAAAAGCGTAACATTTCCAGACGACTGTGAATATTGTTGGACGAGGAGAATGCCGATCCCAACAACACAGGAGTCTGGAAATGTTGCTTTTTGTCCAAGATACACATACTATTTTTCCGCCGATCGATACGAGTAATTAATAAAAGAATTAGGAAATAGTACTCGAATATTCCCTGCCTAGGCCGGGAATATTATTTCTGTACAGTTTTATTGTAAATTAGCTAGCAACGGCTGATGTAATGGAATGTTTGACTTTGCTCAACAAGGTTTTGTCAATAATGTGTCAGTTCTAGTACGATTGGCGGAAAAAGATATAATAGTAGTCATCTGTACTCATTGCTAAGACGACAAGCAGTAATAATGCGGGAATAACTTTTCGGCTTAGGCCTAAAAAAACGTAACGTAAGAATAAAGTTATTAATTTTTGCGTTTATTTCGATTGGAAAAAATGTATGTTTTATTGATAGAAAGAACTACATATTAAATTTTAACAAAATAAAATCCATAATTCGGTTTGTCTACACTCTACACCTACAGAATTGTTTGCTTTTCAAAAATATGGCTTCCCCGCTTGTCGTTATACAGGGCGTTGCAAAAAATGGCGGGGTAACTCGATGTTACGCTATTAAGGAGCACTTTCTGAGTCGGAAAAAATACTAAAAGAATTCATTGTGTTATATGATTGGAAGTGTGGTGAAGTAGCGATAAGGGGTTTGCACTGCCTCATCTCGTTTTAAATTTATTTTTTATTCACCACTGTTGAGGATAAATTTAATTTCTGTTTGTTTGAGGATTATTTTTCAACATAAATTACATTTTACAATTGAATTAACAATTTGCAAAGTAGTTGTATAAAAATTTTGCATTTTTTACATTGACATTTAAAAAAATTAACCCATCTGACTTATAGAAAACTTTGAAGTTTGCATTACCTAGTTTTATTTCTTTGCTAGGTGCTGTAAAAGCTAAGGTTTTATTCATTACGTTAATTTATTACTTCTTGTTGTGTTGTTACAGGAATGTATTTTTTTCGAATCATTTTGTTAGTGTGGTGAAGTATGGTAAAAATTTCACGAATTTGCGTTTCTGTTTGTACGCTATCTTTTTGTTACATATTAATATTGTAGCAAATACGTGCATACTAAAATATGAACCACTAAATTACGTATGTGCTTATTTCTGTAAACTGAAGCTAGTCTGGATCATGCTTATACAGTGGTAGAGATTTGTATGTGTCGTCTTTCATTGTAAAATATTATAAGCAAACTACAAAACTGATTGCTTCTTTTTATTGTGTATGTATTTTGATTTGGCTGGATGAGAGAATTTATAAATTAATAAGTATTTTCTGCCATTTTATTAGTAATTAAAGGAGTTTGTTTTTATTTAATAAAATTATTTTATCAATGTTAGAAACACGTTTTAATTTAGTGCTCTTGGTCTCTTACTATTTCTTTTTCTTCATAATAATATTTAATTTAAAAAAGGTGCCTATTTTGATTTGTTAATGCATATTTTGCATATTTAAATGCATGTTTTGCCTTTTTTAATGCATAGAAATCCGGCCTTTAGTCATCACATGATTTATTCTTTGTAAACATGTTAGATTAATTTATTATACTTATGTGTATTTTATAGGCATGAAGTTTTTAATTTCAAAGTGTTTTTTTAATTTTATACTGATTTTGTAAATATGCCACATATATACCTTATCGATTTTACCGGAATATTAAAAACTAATAAAAATATTAGTGTAAAATGGAATCTATTATATTATGTTGACGTATTTCCACAAAACAAAATAAAACGCTGCTTTGAAACGGGAATTCGCAAATGTTTTTCCTTGCCAAACAACAATTAACGCAAAACAATTTGTTTGGTGACATAATTGCCTTTTAAAGAATTAATTAACGATGAAACAATGCGAAATGCTTGAAATTAAGCACCATGAAAAGGAAATTTGTTTCACATAGTTGAACGTGCAACAAAAGGGTGTCACAAACCTATGGTCTACTTTTTTATTTTCGCTTTTGTATGCAATGCCGAATATGCACGTGAATTTTAATAATCACATATTTATTCCTTTTTTTTAATACAGTGACTTGCTAAATTTATTTATATAAAGCGTGGTTATGAAAAATTAAAAATAAATATTGTCCTTTGTGTTATATCTGACTAATTTATACCTAGTTGGGATTTGTTTATTGTTCTCTATTCACTGATTTAGTGTCCATTTTTCCACAGCATAATTATTTTCTACTATATACTAATTGCGTAATTTCGCTTTCATCCATTTTGCTTTTTTTCCTGTATGTAATTATGAGAGGTCATCATGTTTACAATGGTGATGTTATAGTTTTTTTACTTTACTTGAACACTTTCTCAAATATTAGATCTTGCATGAACTTTTTCAGCATATTTCCTGTATTTTTAATGAAGTTTTTGTACTGACAAATGTCTCTGGTTATTAATCCGATCCACACAGTGCTAGAGAAGTACGATGAAGTTGAAGAACCAAAGTGATTTTTCAGATGCTGTTCCAAAACTCCACTTATGCTAATTGCAGACATTACTATTGTTGGGCAAGTTATTGCAGACGATTGTTTTAACCTGTTCGTGTTCAGAAAGGGTATTCTATTGTTCGTATGACACAATGCAGCTAACAGTGTGGAACAATTCGTGTATGCCTGAATGCATTTGTTGGTTGCATGTTACAACAAATTAAAGCCTTGGACTTCATAATGCTGTAACCGTAAACAGCACGGCATAATGATAATGTAGTTCATATAGCCACAGTTACACGTGTATGTTTTGTACTTAATGAGGCAGGAATTTATTTATAATTCGAACAAGCAGAAAATTGTCAATGGATCGTTCGAGAATTTCCAAAAATAACTGTTTCATTGAAAATAATGGGAGAAGGTTAAATTTGTGCAATTTGATAAAGCTTTACTAATATACCATTGATGTCATGTTCTATTGTGGTTGGTTAATTTTTTATTATAAACCTTGACCTGTTGTGATGACATGCAGTATTTTACATAATTGACCATAGAAATACCATGTACCACAAGTTGATTCAACATCTTACCTTGTAGTGAAAAATAATGTTATGCAATTTCTATTTATAAAATATGCAATTGAATATGTTTAATAGCTTTTTTCTACTCCTGTAACTAAAATAGCATTTAACATACTAACATACACGTCGCTAAGTGACCTTTTAATCCTGCCTTCATAACCTGTGACTAAAGAGCCTCTTAGTCACGAGCTGAAGTTGGCAACGATGTTTTAGCCACAGGGTGAAGTTAGGTTCAAACAGTATTTGCTTTATTAACCACAGCCAAAACTAAAATCAAGTTAGTTTTCAACAGTCAACTTTGACATTTGTCAAGGATAATTTAACCTACTATAATAAATGTCAAAATTTTAATGAAATAATATAATGTTATATTGTCTACATTTGTGGTCGTTGAAAAAGTATAGTATGTAACACATTATATAAACTCGTCTAGAAACTCGTTTATTAAACACTCGTTGCGCTCGTGCCTAAAAAAACTCGTGACTAAAATGACGTTTATAAAACTTGTTACATATTGTACTATAATAGTTATGTATGGCACAAGTGAATAAAGAGGCATTTTATCCATAAGGGGAAAAGTTTAGCACATGAGGCAAAGCTAAGTGAGATAATTTTCTCGAATGAATAAAATCTATTCACGTGTGGCATATAAATTATTTTCCAATACCTACAATTAGTTATATAAATAAGTTTTAAAATTGAATAAATAATATTAAATAGGTAATCATATTATTTGCTTGTGTATAGTAGACGCAAAGATACTTCGGACAGAGCGAGTTAAACCGCAAATGAGTTTACTATTGTTAGTCCGCTTAAGTCGTGCCAGGTATACGCAAAGGTGGGAATATTTCCAAGGTGGTATTTATTTCGTTTTGTAGTGAAGTTTCTACTTAATTTATATTTAATTATCTAATAATATTGAATGACAAAATTAATTTTACTAGGTAAATAAACACATTATGCGATTATGCCCTGATTGAGGAATAAATTATTTTTGCTCAAATGACATTCCTAGATAAGAGAAATCGACATTTAATGTTTCGTCGCGTCATATTGGCATTAAAGTATGTATTTACAACTACATCCCTTCCAGTAATTAGAATGAAAGATAAATTATATAAATCACTTGACTTGTCTTTACTTCCCAAATTTAATAATAACGTTGCTGTTATACTTTTACGCACGTTAATTATCATCTAGTATTTGTGTTGTGTTGTATTTTGTGGAATATGTGGAGACCATGGGATACTAATGAAATTGAGGATGAAGTTGAAGATGTCGCTGCTCCATGTGATGAGTTAGAAGAAGTTGATGATGCGGGAGAGAGACCAAGCCAGCGATCAATGCATTTTTTATCCGACGATGCGAAAAACATAGTCTTGAATGTATACAACGCACTAATTTCTGAAGGAGAAAGCAATGTTGTGAGAAGAACTGCGTTTTTAACTAAAGTGCCAAAAAGTACGGTTTTTCAAATTGCGAAAAATCAAGCGCTGCCACGTAAACGGCGTTCTGATTATGGGTGTCACAAAATATTAACAAAGCCTAATGAACATGCAATACGCGGCGTAGTTTATGACATGTATAAAACTAATGTGGTGCCAACAATTAAAACTATTCATGATACGATCATTGGTGACATGGGTATAAATTGTTCAATGACGACATTAAGGACATCGCTAAAAAATATGGGATTTCGCTATAAGAAGATAGATAAAAGACAACAAATAATGGAATCTCCGCGGATTAGAAAATGGCGATGCGAATACTTACAACAGATAAAAAAGTTTCGGGAAGAACAGAGACCGATATTTTACTTGGATGAAACTTGGTATGACACACATGATGTGGTTCAAAAAGGATGGACAGATAATTCTCAGAAATGCCAATTAGACATTCCACCTTCAAGGGGAAAACGTATTATAATTTTACATGTAGGCTCTGAGATGGGATGGGTGAACGATGGTCTCTTATTATCTGCGAAAAATATAAGAGACTGTCGATTGGATTACCATGAAGACATGAATTCAGATGTGTTTGAGTCGTGGTTTTCAAATAAGCTGTTACCAAATTTGCCACCTAATAGTGGTTATGGATAATAGTGGTTATGGACAACGCCAGTTATCACTCAAAGCTTGCTGAAAAAGTGCCAAATAGTAATTCTACTAAAGCAGAAATTACAGATTTTCTTTACAAGAACAACATGTATTTTCAAGAAACTTACAATAAGAATAAATTACTGGAAGTGTTGTCCATTAAGAAGTTCTCTAAAAAATATGTAGTAGACACCATAGCTACAGAACTAGGCCATAGAGTTTTAAGATTGCCACCATATCATTGTTGTATGAATCCTATAGAAATGATATGGGCAGAATTAAAAACACACATTCGAAAACGTAACCGATGCCCCAAGTTTAGTGAGAAAATGATAGAAATAATTAAAGAAGAAGTTAATAAAATTCATGTAAATAGCTGGAAAAACTGTGTTCGGCATGTGATTAGCATTGAAGACCAATTTTTAAAATTTATTGATATTCCAGAATTAATTATTAATTTAAGAGACAGCGAAAGTGACGATTGGCCATGTGATAGCGATAACGAAAATTAATTTATATATTGTACTCATAATTGTTGTTTTTTGTATATATCAATCAATAAACTGTAGTTATTTGTTGCATATACATATTTTCTATAATTTTTTGTCTTTCTTGATTGTATCTTTTTTTATTAACAATGTTGTTAAATCAAAATAATAAGTTTTTAAACACTAACAAACATTGCGTTTCCGTAGCCGCATTTCGATTTTAAGGATATGGATTTGCTTGTGAACTATTACAAAGGGATTGTCGTGTGTACAACATAATCCCACTTGCCATGCTCATTAACCTTTAAGTAGTAGCCTGAGGCGTCCGAAATATCTTTGCTCCAACTATACTAGTTCCCACAGTAACATGTATGTATTTTGTTAGTTGCTATGGATTATTGACTATTTTATTCACTAGTGAATAAAGTAACACTTGATTCATCCTCGTCATTCAATTTATCCTCGTCATTCAAATGTTATTTTAACATAGAGATTTTCATATATAAAATACAACTTTACATTTAGGTATTGGAAAAAAATATTTTAAACCATTTATATTGGTAAACTGACATTTTAAAAGACTTTTCAGATGATTATTATAGATTTTATTAGATGTAAAATAATAATGTAGTATTTATGCAATTTTGTCATTTTTTTGCTTACTCTGGATAGTCAGGATCTATGCCTTTTTCTAACTGGGTAAGTGAACGAAGAAAAATTCAAGATCACAGTTGTTTATTAAATATTACAACTAAAAATAGATTTATTTTTGAAATACCACGTAGGCAGTATTGTTGTGTTTATTGTAATTTGTATATTCAAAATTAATTCTTCTACAGGTGATGAACCAAGACGTCAAAAAGGAAAACCCACTACAGTTCAAATTCCGTGCCAAATTCTACCCTGAAGACGTTGCCGAAGAACTGATTCAAGATATTACTCTGCGCCTGTTCTACCTACAAGTCAAAAATGGAATCTTATCAGATGAAATCTACTGTCCTCCAGAAACATCCGTCCTCCTAGCATCATACGCAGTACAGGCCCGTCATGGCGACTTCAACAAAAACCTCCATGGTGCTGGCTTCCTCGCCAACGACAGACTTCTTCCACAGAGGTAAAAATAGCCAAATGTACCTTTGAATTTGTCATCCATCCCCAGTGTGAAAAACTGTAGTGGTTTTATATACAGCCTTTACATTATTCACTTGTTCCGATCTCTCTTTCGTAAACCAGTGAGAATTCATTTCCCATCAAGGCAACCATTTTTAATAATGTCAAAGTGGCAAGTAACTGCAAACGGGAAATGGAATATGTCGGTCTGAATGCATAAAGGCACGTGTATAAAAGTACAGCTTTGCAAAATGTTTGAAATAGCTCGGAATAGATTTTCTTTTTTAATTAAAGCCAGGAATTCATAGACTGGGAACTACTCGTATATGGATTATACCAACAGTAGTAGATAAGTTTCTATTCGTTCGTCCTACCTCCATTCGATTTGAATCACTTCTATTCCATTTGAAGTAAGGGAATAGGTCTGAATATACCCAGATTGACATGATAAACAAACTAAACATTTCCGTGGTCTCAAATACAGATTATTTTGGAAAAATTATTAAAAGTTAAAATTATGACATTTATCTGATAAAAGCTTTAAATCTTCGATAAATTTGTTAGTAGGGATCGACCGATACCGATAATCGGTATCGGCATATCGGCTATATCAGAATCAGCCAAATTAGGGATATATCGGTATCGGTCATATCGGCCTTCCTTTTTGCCGATATATCGGCAAAAGCGAATTTTCTTTCAATATTTAATATTTTCATATTTATTATAAGAAATGAACAATATAATGTAGAGTATAAAATATAACTACTATCTAATATTGAAAATTCCATTTTTCTAAATTATTATGTAACGATCGATGAAGTGTGTTGCACCATGCAGCGAAATATCTTCCAGCTTCGCCTCACTTCTGGAATGCACTACATCAGCAAACAAGGAAAAGGTAAAAGTTCAGGGTCATTTCAATTCCCCAACTGTGGGCGGGCTGCTATAGGGAGCTTGCGTCCCTCTTCAGCCAATAACGGGAATTTCAGGATGGGTGGAGAATGCAAGAGAGGCCAGGAAAGTAGTGATAGGAAGTTTCGATACTTTTGCGGACTCGTTCATTCCAATCCCATTCCGCAAGTGGATCGAGTCCATCGGATTTGATCCTCGGATCGACATCGAAATTGAATGTGCATTTCAGACACCCGGGGTCCTCGGTCATTTCGGACACGGAACGAACAACGCGCGTATTTTTGTTTTGGTGAGTCGTAACGCAGTCGGTAATTCAGTATGTTTATATGTCTCAAACATCAATTGGGCACATACAAAGCCGCCAAAAGCCATAAATCACTGATAACTGATAAAAAGCATGCAACTTCGGCCGTATCATGTGTCGCCTGTCGATGTCGAGCCTCTAAAACGAACACCATCATCATTTGCCGTTCCCCATCAACACATTGTATTATGTATTCTGTATTGAAATGGATTGAATAACGGAATGCCAAAGGAATAAATGTCTGCGAGAATTGACGCCTCGCGCCCTTTCGTTCCTCGGAACGAATCCGGACTGAAACTTGGACTCGATCCAAATCAATCCTGCTCCGGATTCGATCCTTTGTATCGAATCCGACCGGATCGACACATTGCTACAGGAAAGGCGGAGAAGTACTTCCCCGACATTCGCTTCACAGAAGGTACTCTTTGGACTCGGGAAACCCACCTAAAAACCTGAATCAAAGCAGACGGCCACGAGAATCGAACCCGCGACCTCCCGAATGCTAAGCAGACGTGGTAACCTCAAGTCCACAGAGCTCGGCCCATCAGCAAAAACATTCGATCAGCCGATGCCATTTCAAGGTCTTGCATCATCAGAAATTGTTAACAATACTACCTAATAGGTCACGAGTAAAAATGATTGTGTTAAACTGCGTTATTAAAACGAAATGACAAGAAGACACCTGCATAAACCAACCTAAGCATGAGTTCGTATTTAGGGGATTACCCCGCCCGAATACAGCAAGCAGCGGCGCACACGTGCATGCATGTAGTCAAAAAGTAGTGAGAGAGCAATGAGAATATATTCGTTTATATCGGTATCGGCCAAAAAACCTGTATCGGTCGATCCCTATTAGTTTTATTTTAGCTTGAATGGTTTTACGAAAAACAACAACAAAAATTTGTGAATCTAGTTAAGATTATCAAAAAATTATCACCACTTAGTAATTACTGTTGAAAATTACGAGTAGTGAAAATGAATATTTTGACCCTGCATGATATAATATATCGTTGGAATCGGAGAAAATTGCCTTCCTTTCGATGCCAGAGCCAACTATGCGTTCCATATAAAAAAAAACAACTTTATGCTGTAACTCAAGCTTCGAAAATATTTTTGAAAAATTGACTACGCCACTGCATTCTTATTAAAAAAGTGCCTAAAGGACGTGGAAATTACTTTTTTCTATTTTCATAAATAAGCAAGGTATAGCCATCAAATGAAAAGTCGAAAAATCGAACTTTCGCTTATAACTCAAAAACAATTTTGGATTTCACCATTAGGTTTTTCTTGAAAAAAAGAGATCAAGGATGGGGGGTTAATTTTTCCGTATCTTCCACAGTTATCGAGATTCCCTATGTATTACCATTAACCTCGTTTTACCTTGCGGTGCAGAAGCTGAAGCTTCATGTGCTTGCATCTGGCCGTACAATGCTCAACTTGCCCCGAGTTACGAGATACAAAGTTGGAGCGCGCCTTGTGTGCTTGCACAGTAACCATTGTGTGAAGTCTGTGTCATGTTGATGTGTTGACCTTGTTACTCTATCTCTTAGGTCTGTGGATCTGAGTACAGCACAGTTAATTTGGTGCCCAACTGTGAATGGTCTCACCGAGCCCGATTCCAATCGCCAAGGCTGCAGAAAAATTCCGGCCTCCGCAAAATTCGAATCGAGGACTTGCTTACTAGCTAGCCTAGCGCTACCCAACTGCTTTGCTTCTTTGAGATTCCCTATGAAAACATCTAAATTTGGCCACTCTGTACATGTATCCTGGCTTCATGGTCTCCCTCGTTATCCTCTTAACAAGGACTTCTTCTCTGTTCTCGAATTTCCACCTATTTTTCTGGGTGTTTTGATGCTTTGTCTTTGCTGTTACATTCAGTTTCAAGCAGGTATTTGGTTGCTGTTTAAAATTTTCTTCATCGCTCACCCACCAATTTTGAACATCAGTTCTGACATAGAATGTAGGTAAGTTAACCTTTTTGAGGGTCTTCGACGGAGGAACTCGAGCCAAATCCTTAGCATTAAAATCTCCAGCTACGATCAGTTTTTTCTTGTGTTGGCTGGTGCTTCTGTTCAATTCTGTCAAGAATGTTTGGAAATTGGATTTTTGGTTATTGCATGTGTATGTCTCAGCGCAGATGTATTCGTTTTTGCTTCCAGTCTTGTATAGTTTTAGTATTGTTACCTTGTTTTAGGGGTATTCATACTTAATTTTTATAAAATTAAAATTTTCCAAAAAACATGTTAACCCTAAAACTCTTAACCTTGGAAGATATTAATAGTGATGCATTGTTTTCTTATTTTGCAGTTGCGTATGTAGACTTTGCTTCTGGGACGAGAAACAATTTTGGAAATAAAGCAATTTTTTATTATAAAATTAAAGTACAACGGCTGTATTCAATAAGAAATTTGAACTTGTGTTTATAACTATATACTACGTAGTATGCTCATTTTTGATATATATATATTTTTTCATCTTGTAGATTCTAAATTTTAAATAGGCACTTTTTTAATACTGTAATGCTATACAACCAATAATAAAAAAACTTAATTCCGTAGAGTCTTGGATCAGCACAAGATGTCAAAGGAAGAATGGGAGCAAAGTATTACCACATGGTGGCACGAGCACCGCGGCATGCTCCGAGAAGACGCCATGATGGAGTATCTAAAAATTGCCCAAGACTTAGAAATGTACGGAGTCAATTACTTCGATATTCGCAACAAAAAAGGCACAGAACTCTTCCTTGGAGTCGATGCCCTTGGACTGAACATCTACGAGAAAGATGACAGGCAAGTCAACAAACCTTTAGCAATTACCATTAATAAATTTTTTTACCCTTAGACTAACACCTAAAATTGGTTTCCCCTGGTCTGAAATCCGAAATATTTCGTTTAACGATCGTAAGTTCATCATTAAGCCCATAGACAAAAAAGCTCCGGACTTTGTCTTCTTTGCGCCACGTGTTCGTATCAACAAGCGAATTCTTGCGCTTTGCATGGGCAACCACGAGCTGTACATGCGTCGGCGCAAACCGGACACAATCGATGTACAGCAGATGAAGGCTCAGGCCCGGGAAGAAAAATTAGCCAAACAACAGCAACGGTAAGGTTAGCAAAACCAGTTGCCGCTATAATTCTATTATTAATTGTTTCCAGAGAAAAGCTTCAGCAAGAAATAGCCGCTCGTGAACGTGCAGAAAAGAAACAACAGGAATATGAGGACCGAATAAAGTCGATGCAGGAGGAGATGGAGCGCAGCCAGGCTAGCCTACAAGAAGCGCAAGAAATGATTAAGCGACTAGAGGAGCAGCTGAAGCAGCTTCAAGCAGCTAAGGAAGAGCTCGAAATGAAGCAAAAGGAGTTGCAGGCGATGATGGAGCGTCTGGAGGAGAGCAAGAGCATGGAGGCTGCCGAGCGCCAGAAACTCGAGGACGAGATTAGAATGAAACAGGATGAGGTTATGCGCATCCAGAGAGAGGTAGAAGAGAAGGATAGCGAAACACGCCGCCTGCAAGAGGAAGTGGAGAATGCTCGTCGCAAGGAGGAGGAACTCAAGATTCAACAGCTTGCCAACGCCGCTAAAGGACACCTTAAAGAGGAGAACACCCACGATGAGGACGATGAGTTAGTGAATGGCGATGTTAGTAGAGATCTTGATACAGATGAAAATATAGTAGATCCAATTAATGAACGACGTACTCTGGCCGAGCGTAATGAACGCCTTCAAGATCAGCTTCTGGTAAGTTCTTCTTTTTAATTAGAATGCATGTTGTACTGGTGTGTGTATATTAAATCACTCAAAAAAGAATATTTAAACACAGGGAACTGTGTAAACATCAATTGTTCATTAGTACTCGTTCAAATTGAAATCAATAATATACAGCATTCAGATCTGTTTAGACCAAAGTAGACCAATGCTAGAAAAATAGTTTTGTTGGTGTAAGCAAAGCTTCGTGGTAGAAATCTGTCTTGCCACTAAAAATCACATTGAATAAATTTCAAACTTATGATTCAGACTGGTAGTTGCACACAATTTCTTATATTAAGAACATAAAGTCTGTATCTTCCGATAAGTAAATACTTTTATTATTTAATTGCATAATATAAATGTGTTTTATTGCTGAAAAGTATAGAACAATACAGTATATATTATTTCAGGCTTTCGCGGTTATTCAAGTTATTCTTGTTAAAAAGTAATTTCAGTTTAGACCACGTAATATTTGTGGATGAACACCCAGCATTCTCTGGCTTACTGTATTTGAGTACCTTGAGAAGGAGGATACGTAGACAGAATTGGCCTTGTTGCTGTTTGTGCACCCATATTGACTAACGTTTCGCAAGACATTGCAGCTTGCATCATCAGAGTGAGTCATATCTCTTACACTGAAAATAAAGGGAATACTTGTCCACCATTTCAATAGTTTAAGAAGTTCAGCAACAATTGAGACTGCAAACGTAATATATTGCGTGGTACCAACATTTTAATAATTAAAATTACTGGGCACTTATAAGTTCCTTTATGTAAGCTCGAATAATAATAATAATAGCTATTAGTTACAAAAAAAACTGTTGCTCATTATTAATCAAATACTGCAAAACTGTCAAAAAGTATTTATACCAGAAATAATTTCAAAGGAATGTGAAGGACGAGTCAGATATTCTACAAAACGTTTAGAACGCATGCAATGTTGCCTATTATTCTGACATTTTTAAAAAAATCTGTGAAAGACCTTAAACAATGCTTAAAATTCATCTAATTTATCTGTATTTTCTGTAATTAACGACTCGCGGTTTTTTTCAAAAATTTTCGCCATAAATACTATTAATTTACTGATAATATCCTCATTTGATTTAGGAATTTATCATTAGATTCAGCAACACCGTGTTTTACCGACACATAGAGAGCTAGTCAAATCCACTCCCATAGACCCAAGGACGTACTAATGCAATGCTTTGACCATATGACCACAGCAGTCGGTGTCTAAGGTATCTGGTACTTCGCATGGGTAGATCTTGCCCATAAACAAATAAGCAACGTTATTCGTGTCACACTCATAAATAGCAAGAGTAAAAGCATAAAAGAATGCTTCCTGTGTCAAAATGGCCCAAAGCTCATTTTTGATTGGTACATAATATTACTGTATAAAAGATTATTAACAAATCAAACAAATCAATAGTTGCACCACTATACTACCAGTTTCTGTGCTAGTATCTGTTCCCATTTAAACCATCAAATCGCAGAATAAACACCTAACGGACTCAGAAGCGACACTGCGCCGGCGCCTTTGATGTTCGAGGTGCCTTATTTTGGTCAGGCGGCCATACTGTGAGCAAGTAGAAAAGGCGGGAAATTTAAAAAAGTTGAATTATAGACGCACCACCGTCAATACCTGTTAAAACCAGTCACAAATCTACTTGCTAGTGCACTGATTTTTAGACCCCTGCCAAAAGTCGCGAGTGTCGCTTCTGAGTCCGTTAGGTGTTTATTCTGTGATCAAATGTCTTAGGGCCGGTTGCAGAAAGCAATGTTAAGTCTGGTGTTAGCTAACGTCGCGTCAAAGTGAACAAAATCGCATCAAATTTTGTTTACTAATGTATTAGTTACCATAAGCATTTGAGATTTGATTCGTTTTTGTTCACTTTGACGTCGCGTTAGCTAACACCAGACTTAACATTGCTTTCTGCAACCGGCCCTTAGTGTTGTCAATCATTTGCACGAAGAGAACTTTCAGTTTTTCTTTCTGATCATTTAATAGTCCTAAATCAATGGTTTTCAAACTGTGCTTTACAGACACTTGGTGTGCTCCGTGAAGGGATTGGAAAGAAATATAAATTAAATACAAACAACTAGTTCCACTGCCATCTTCCCTTTAGGTTTTATCAAAGCACAACACAAACTTATTCAAAATGTTGTCTGACGACATATTTTCTTGTAGTAAAATAGCTTATGAGAGCTGAAGTCAGATCTTTTCTGATTTGGTGACCACTTCGCTTTAGGAGACAGGTTGTGTGATGAGAGATGACTCATGAAATGGCACATTTAGCAGAATTTTAAAAGTAATTAGTGATTTAGGTCTCTCACTTCAAGGAAATGATAGTAGCTGTTTTTGACACCAGCAATTAAGTACAAACGTTTAACGAGGAAATCAAATTTTAGACGAAATCAATGAAAAGTTAAAATGTATACAACTTCCAAATGGTAAAAGAATTTAGAGAAAAACTAAATTCCGACATGAAGATATTTTAAATGAGTTTTACGTTCACGTGCAAAATTTGCTTGATTGTTTTAACTATCAATTTACGAAAAAACTCCACGAAAAATAAAGTACACTTTTTGGGTTGTAAATTTATACTGGGCTGTGTCAGAAAAGTGTTTGATCAGATTACCTAATAGTTAACAGAAATGTAGTTTTTAGTGCACCCACATTCATATCGATTTTTGAAAAGACAATTTATGAATGTAAAATCTTGTTCTGCGTGGTTACAATAGGTCAATATGTAAAATAACATAGTAGATCATTTTAGATCATGAAGTATTATTATTAGGATTATCAAAACAAATTGAATTTATGGAATTTCAAATTAAGCGAATATTGTACATGCGCAGATACAAGGTATACGGTATACATACAAAAAGTTATCGTAAACCATTCTGAACATTTACATGGTGACTAGTTTCTGACAACAGTTGGATTAGACAAGTGGAAACTACTAATTTGACAGCTGTGCAGGGTGGAGGTTATAGTGGACTGTATGATCTTAATTTAGAAATTACAGGATACGTCTTAGGGGTGCAGGAATTAAAAAGGGGTTGCAAACCAACAGCCTCGTGCAGTCTCACACGATATGAATTTAATAGACTTAATTTCCGTGGTTGCAGAGGTTCAGTAATACAGACAGATGGTAAAACTGTATTGTTTATTGACTAGAAAAGTTTCTATTTATATACATAAACGTATGACGTTAATTACAAGGTTCAGTTTATTTGCCCTAGTTGAGCCCGCATATGCACTTGCGTGTTCAATTTCATAACAAACAGATAGCAAGTTTGCATAATTGCAGTTTGTTCATCGGGTCATTCGACCAATGTTGACAAGAAACTGCTGACAGTTTTATTGCACAGTTCCGCATGTAACAGCCAACTTACAAAATGTATGCATTGTTAATTTTAAAAGTTAAAATTATGTTTTGGTTCCTAAACAAGAGCTATTCCATAAATCTCAATACATATGTATTTATCGATAATATGGAGATATGGATAATTATGACGAATCAATAATTATGGGGATAGCGATAAATAACGATATTCGATAAATATCGAAATCAGCTATTTCCATATTTGATAAATATTGATATATGATATTTCCATATTCAATAAATATCGATACATTGATATTCGATATATCGGTATCCGATATTTCCATATATTGATATATCGTTATGGAAATAATATTGATATTTATCATATATCGCCCAGCCCTACACGTTGGTAATATACTGCAGATTTACAGTAGTTGCATTGAATTTGTTCTAAATTTTTGTTTTACTTTATGTTTTTCGTTTATGTAAATACATGTAAATTCCTTATTTCGTTATTTCTGTGATATTAGTGAAAAAAGTCTAATAAAACATCTCATAATAGACCACTGTCAAAAAATGACATCATTCAGAGAACATAATATGAATTATTAATTAACGTATGTCGATCGTGATTTCATTTTCATTTGCTCACATGTTATATGCGATTTCTTATAGCTGTTGCCATCTTTCGCTCATTGGATAATATTAAATTTAGATTAACATTTAAGCTAGATATTTGGAATTTGAAAAATAATTCGTATTTTTGCTATACCATAAAAATCAACTAACGACTTGAAAAATACAGTTCCGTACGTGCTTTAGCATAAGGTCGATGGTAGTACTCTCTGACGAATTGCTCTCTGGAAAAGTGCTTCCCTACCCAAAAAGTTTGGGAACCGCTGTCCTAAATAACAGGTGTGTGTGCATCAAGGACGTGTACTACACCTTGTAACAATTTGTCACAACATAAACATAACCAATAACATTACAAGGTGTCCTAGAAATAAGCGCTTAAACAAGAAGCCCATAAAAGATGTCAATGAGTTACCGCAGTTTCTGAAATAATTATATATATATATATATATATAATCAGATCCCTTTTACCATAGAATGGTGTCGGGTGCTGAAATAATTATAAAAATCAAATTATGCACTGCTGAATTAAAAATGATTATTTTCTTCATATCCATAATCATGCGTAATCATTATGGTTTCTGTCAGTTTAACAATTACAAAAATTCAAACGTCAACATTTATCCGCAGTTAAATGTGTCAAAATTTAATCACTTGTGCATAATTTTAACATGATTATTAAAGGTGCTTCACCAACTGAGTTTTATCTATTTATTTAGGAAAAAAAGCCACGCCGAACATCCCGCGTGCATGTAAACTAGCCTGATTAAATTTTGATGATTTTCTGTCAGAATCAAAATCAATTCTTGTTGAGCGGCAAATTTACTTAACATATTTCTTAGCAAAACATTCTGACAGAAAACGTCAAAATTTAATCAGTTATTTTAATGCACTTGGGATATTACTGTTGATTATTATATTAACTTTTACATAAGTTCACAGTCTTCCCATTATTAAAAATAATTCTGACATTACATGTGACGGTCAGTATTAATTAAATATTAATTATTTTAAAATGCAGTTAATTTAATCTATTGTATTATCTTGATTATTTTTTTCGTAGCGATCTCAACCAATCAGAAGGCTGGATTTAGTTAAGTTATCTTGTATAATTTCGATTATACAAAATCGATTATACTAGAGTAACTTCACTAGGCAACGCAATACATAACTTTTGTCAACTTGATGTTGTTTTCATGGAGATGTGCTAGGTTAATACAAACAAATCGAACTGCTAATAAAATATTTATTTGTTTCTAATATTGAAATTTACTCAAAAAATAATCAAATCGAATACAATGCGTACTTCGAACAGGTTATACGTCTCAAACTTCCTGCACAATAACAAATCGTGTCAGTTTGACAGAATAATCCTCCCGCTGACGCGGTCGGATTATTTAATCTGTCAAACTGACACTCTTTTATTATTGTGCAACAAGTTATCGACATATAACCCGATAATAACGAAGTACTTATAGTATTACTTCTGATTATATCAAACATGTTTTACTTGAAATTGAATATTTTAGAGCTGTGGTTACTGCATATATGTTGGATTTCATTTTCTATTTTATTTATGTAGGTTAACATCACTTCAAAAACATCTCTCAAATTATCAGTAGACGTCTTACCAGACATCATTGCTCAAGTTAAGAAAAATGATACATTCCATCCTCGCCATTTTTCGTTTAAAGACACCACAAAAGATAGGGTCTTCCGAAAGGGAAAGGTAGTTGTTTGCATAACTAAACATGATGTCATTGATCGTGCTTCAAAATAGTTGCAAGCTTTTTCTCATCATTCATTCATCTTATCTCTGTCTAGTAATGATCTTTCTAAAAATCATAAAAACTGATATAAGCGACTGTGGATTTATAACTATGGCAAATTAAAATTATAGCAGAAAATGCTGTCCATCAATAACTATTTTTCTGATTTTTACTACTTTGTGTTCTTAATAATAATAACCTAAACTAAATGTTTGTGCAGGAGTTTTTTTATGATTGAATGAGTTTTTGTTAAACTTATATAGGTAGACACCATACTGATCTATACTTTACTTTCAGGCTTTGAAGCAGGATCTTGCCCAGTCTAGAGACGAAACTAAAGAAACTGCCATGGATAAAATCCACAGAGAGAACGTCCGCCAAGGCCGAGATAAGTATAAGACTCTGCGCGAGATCCGTAAGGGCAACACCAAGCGCCGGGTGGACCAATTCGAAAACATGTAATCTTCTCGTACTGATCTAATAACTCAAACTGGGCTAAACAGTTCATCCTTGATTAAATTACTCACTAATGCTCAACACGAAATTGATTATCAGTTAGGTTTCAGCATACTTACTAGATAAGTATTATTTTCGTCCATTGTAAGATAAAGTTGTGCCTAAAAGGAGGCCTTTAAATTATTTGCGTTCTAGTAGTTTTGTTTGGGTACCCCTCTCGAGATTAATTTCAGTTTTGCAATTTGTCGTGTCAGTTCTGTAGCGTCCGTTAGGAATTCTCCAGTACTTCTATTGATATAATGTAATGCGTCTCGCTGCTCTATTGTGATATGGTTTATTTTAAAAATGCACTTAAGTATTGCAGCGGGGCATCTTCACGTCGTGTATATTCCGCACGGTTACCTATCTAAAATTGTCAATAATTATTTTTATAAGCACTACGTGTAAAGGCATTCCATTTAGTGTTTTTTTAAACAGTAGTAGTGTCCTTGAGTTAGTGCCATTTTTTGGTTTTTGTTCCAACCAAACATCGTATGTTCTCAACTGACCGTTTACGATCATTTGCAGGAGGTAAGTAGGCAACAAATTTTCTAAAGCCTCGAGATTCATTGCAGTTATCCAATTGAAAGCACCAATATTGTATCTCGTGTAAATGATCTTAAATCGCGGCCAGTTTCCGAATATGTTTTATTATCGCATGAATTGAATCCTCTCGTTCAACCCAAATGGTACATATTTTAAAATGTTTTAGGACGTAGGCATACAATTGAATCCCTTTCGTAAACAGGTGCTTCCCCTTATCATGTATATAAGTGACATCCAGATATTTTAATACCTATTTATGAGCCGCAGCTCGAGGTGGGGTCGACGGCACCGCCTCTGCCGCGGCTTGCATTTTAATGTATATAAGTACCATTGTTGCCTTTTGCCTTTAATATTATAGGTTTGGATGATATTTACTGTAGTTTTTTGATCATGTTTAAGCTGCTTTTTAATGTTAAATCAGTCTTAAAAATTAATTTTGGTTAAGGAGTTTCGGTGCATTTTTAATATTTTCTTTTATCAAAAGTATTGGCTGTATACAATCATTTTATATAGTGGAACTTACTAGGTATCAAATCAAACAGTTATAATCGTTTGTGTATTAATATCTTTCTTGCAACTACTTTTGTAGTTTCTTATTTGTATTTTTCAAGTTAGTTATATTTTTTGAGTTAATATTATGTACGTTAGGGTTAATAAAAATATATTAGAAGGATTTTGGTGTTTTCTTGGTTTGTTTTCATATTCTCAACAGGCACAACATCATATTTTACTTAGGTATACAACAACAGATTATACACTTCTCCAATAAATTAAGCACCACCAAAAAGTAGCCAAAAGTTTAAAGTTAATTTTTGTCGAAACCACTTATCCGATTTGGACGATTTTTTTTTGAATGGCAAGTTGTCTCTTTCAGAAAGTTAGTGTACTACTCTATTCTATTTTTCTTTACATTTTGTTTCTTTAAAATTTAGTTCTGCATAAAAACATGTTATGCTATAAAATTGTGTTTCTCTTGCAGTAGCTAAGATAAAAGAGTGAATCAAAAAACAAAATGTTATAAAAAGAAGGCTAGAGTTTGCTTTGAATTATAACTTGATATTGTAACTGTTGACCCCACAGGGTGTTATAAATTTTATGTAAAAAACACGTTATAATTGTTACACCTTGTATTTATACAAAAATAAGTTTCTATGCGAATAGAACTAACATTCTGAAAGAGACAATTTGTCATTAAAAAAAAAATCATCCAAATCAGATAAGTGGTTTCGACAAAAATTAACTTTGGCAATTTTTTGGTGGAGCGTTAATTTATTGGAGAAGCCTAGTAATACCATTAAAAATGTAATTAGAAATGTTGAATTATGAAATAAAATAAAATTTATAATTGTACAATCCATGAGGGCGGGATGACAATTTTGGTTATTCTAATGAAAGGCCGATTTTATGTTTTCAGTAATACCATTAAAAATGTAATTAGAAATGTTGAATTATGAAATAAAATAAAATTTATAATTGTACAATCCATGAGGGCGGGATGACAATTGGTTATTCTAATGAAAGGCCGATTTTATGTTTTCAGTAATACCATTAAAAATGTAATTAGAAATGTTGAATTATGAAATAAAATAAAATTTATAATTGTACAATCCATGAGGGCGGGATGACAATTTTGGTTATTCTAATGAAAGGCCGATTTTATGTTTTCAGTAATACCATTAAAAATGTAATTAGAAATGTTGAATTATGAAATAAAATAAAATTTATAATTGTACAATCCATGAGGGCGGGATGACAATTGGTTATTCTAATGAAAGGCCGATTTTATGTTTTCAAAATAATTTTTTTATTTTTCTTCATAGCCTCTTTAATGCTCAATAAATTTTGTCCAGCAATGCTCGAAGGCTTTAATCCCATGACGAAAGGTGCTTTACTCTAGGTCTGCAAAATAGGCGTCAACAGTGGCTTTGACCTTTTCAACAGATAAAAATGTTATTCAGTTACGAAAAGTTTGTGCTTAGGGAATAGGTGAAAGGTGGAGGATGTCAACTAGAGTGAATAAGGTGGGTACGGAAGCAGATTGCGCTTTAATTCGTTGACTAGCCGTGCAGTAACTCTAGTATGAGGAAGTGCATTTTCCTGGTTAGAAAAAGCTTTTTTCTATTTTGTGTTTCAAATAATTCCATTGTAGTACCCAAATGACGTCATTTAAGTGTTAGAATAAGTCGCTATGAAATGACCTCATTTGGATGCTAGAATGGAATTATTCTAAAAGCAAATGAGAAAACATTTTTATTTTTTAGTTTATAAAATGGTATAAAGTGGCAAAATTGAAAAAATAGTATAAAACACGCGTTGCAGAAGGTCCTTCAAGCAGTCATTTGTTCTTCAACTCGCCGCTATGCTGCTCGTTTCGAGGCTCGTTTTGAAATTTCAATTTCGTGCTTGAATAGATGTCTTCTGGAACGTGTATTTTAATATACTATTTCAAAATCAGCAGTGAAGAACGTCGAAATCGACATTAAAATATGAGAAATCGACAGTGAAGTAATCCATTGTTTTAGAACCTTTTGTAGGCGGCGGGGGGCCTGGACACAACGCCCACTGGTCACAAACCCCAACTCAGAATTTGGTCATAACGCCCAACTTCGATTCTGGTCACAAAGCCCAACTTGGTCACAACGCCCAACTTGGTCAAAATGCTCACCGACACCTGCTATAGGAGAGAGCTATCGACGCCACTGAAACCATCTTTTTGGTCATAACGACCAAGTTTGATTTTGGTCGAAACACCCAATTTTGATTTTGATCATATCGCCCAGGCGGCACAGAAAGTAAGAAAAATGTGTATCTAAAATGAATAATAATGAATTCAACTTTTAAGGTGAGGTAGCAAAATTTTCAAGTTCCCGTAAGTAGTATTAACATTATATTTATTTTTGATAATAATTCAGTGGCATAGTGTGCTGTCCAAAAGAGTTTCTAAATTCGGATTATAACATATAAAGTTGTATTTTTTATATGGAACTCATAGTTAGCTGTGGCATTATGAGAAAGAGGATTTTTTTTCATTTCAGTGACATATGTCGCATGGGATCGATTTATTCATTTTCACTACTTTATAGTAACAATTGACAATTTTTAATATTTCGTCGTTTTCTAGTTGAAGGCTTGTGCCATTTAGAATATAAGTGATTCAACAAAGTTTTTGGGTTGTTACAATACCACCGTTTCATTGACAGAATTAATCACGTTTGATTGTTGCTTATAATATTATATTGTCCTTCATACATCCATTTATCAGAACATTTTATTGTCCATTAAAACCTCTGCAGCTTCTCAAATTAAAAATGCATTTGCAAAAATTTAAATATCCTACTTCATATACGAGGGAGGTTCGAAAATATGAAAATGATTGAAAAATAAATACCCTTATTTTTCAAAATACACAAATGTGTTAATTGGTAGTATTTGTTATAACATATCTATTACAAATTATAATTGATTTTGAATTATTTGGTCTGTTTGTTATTAAATTATTTAAAAATTTGACACAAAAATGAAATTTGTTAGCACTAATTTCGAATCAGGTAATATCCTGGTTGCTAAGTGAGGGGAAACTCAGATTTGATAGTACACGTTTATCGTATCCGCTGATAAGTTAACTCTGGCCTGGGAATTTTTTTTTAAATCCATTGTTTTCATTTCTGAGAAAACGCCAATTTTGGCCGTTTGGTGCCACATACTCACGATGACATTTAAATGACAACGGCTGTCAAGACTAATTCGTGTTTAGAAATTATTTTTTAAATGCAGTATCAGTAAGATAAGGACCTATTGTATTGAATGTAATATAAATATGAATGGTGTAATCTATTTAGTGTCGTGTAAGTACCTTAGAGATCTATAGTTTTAATATTTTTCTGGAGAGAGGTGTGGAACTCCACGAATTCGTAGTTGAAGACGGATTCATATCTTCAGGAAGGTATTTTTTGATAGCTCACACATTTGCTCTAAAATCGCACATGATATGCAGATAATCGTATTTCTTACAAATTTGGAAGATGTTCTAGGTGGTAATAGTAATGAAGTATTTTATTCTGTGTGTTATTGCAAGGTTGTAAGTTTATGTGTAATTTATTGTAAAAAATTTAAAATTAAACATTTAAAAGTTATTTGTTTTATTAGATATCTATCTGTAAATGTAGTAATTAAAAATGTACTAAAGGAAGTGCAATGTGTAAAAGATGTGGCCCAAAATTAATTGGAACTTAGCACCTTTTATGTTTGTTTCTAAAACCAGTTTAGTTTTATTTGACATGAGTTGGAGTTTATTGCGTTGTTAAGAGATAGGGTGAGAAGGCCAGGCTTTGCCAACTCTTTACGAATATTTGTAGCCTATATTCATCCCCATCAATGAATACACATTAGTGGTTAAATGTATATTAAATTCTAATACATATCATAGAGCTTTTATACAGTAAGTGTATGCCATATTTACGCCCTACTATTAATAATTACAATCATATGTGTGTAACCAGGGCCGCGCCGCATATTTTGGTTGCCTGTGTGCGGATATTTTTTGTTGCCCCTAACTCTAGTAGTACCTACTTTCAAAAGTAAAAAAAACTTCAAACTCACAAAGAAATTTCCTATATTAAAATACAGAATAAAAATATAAAATAAAATACAAAAGAAAAAAAAGTTTATAACAAACCTTAAGAAGTTTAATACATAAATAAAATGGCTGAACTTTTAACAAAATAACAGTAAATATAGGCACAAACATATGATTAGAATAAATCTAAGTATTTACAAGAACTCAACGCGCCTGGTTTTTATTTCCGAATTTTTTTTTATAAATTCATGAAGTTGTAGTTGCTCGGCATGTTCATGTTCTATTGAAATTGTAGCCATATTGGCCAGTCTGGTTGGGGTCATGGTGGTTCTCAAATAATTTTTTATAATTTTGAGTTTTTAAAATGATCGTTCGCCTGATGCTACTGATACAGGCAAAGTTAGTAAAATTCTTAGCGCAATCACAGTGTTAGGAAACGTAGTGCATAAACTGTTTTCTAAAATATATTCCAGTACGTTAAACGCAGTCATACTAGGTCTTAGCATATACTTCAAAACATTTATTTCTTGGTAAAGTTCTAGGGCATCAATGTCCGTTTCATTTCTACTACTGTCAGACAGTTTTAGTTGTAGGTCTTTGCAGTTATTTAAAATGGCTTCATCTTCAACTTCTTTTAAACCGTGCACATTATAAAGAAAATTAAACATGCTACTGTGTTCGTTTATTAGGTCAAATCTATTATTTAAGGAACTTAAAACCGTGTCTATTACAATCAAATAAAAATTAATTTTGAAATTTAATTCGGGAGTATGCACACTTTCATCTGAATGTTCATACTGAAATTGAGTTTTCTTTTTTCTTCCTCGCACAGTGAAATTATCGAGCAATTTTGGTTCTACCTACATCTCTTCAGCTATTTGTTTTGCAGTATATATACAGTCGGAAAATCTTTATCGCTACGTTTTGTTTGAAAAAATGTGATGAGATTATTTATTAAGTCCAAACATATTGCAAGATTTAACGTTGGCTGTTGGATCATTTTACTTACAACATTAATTTTTGACAAAATTTCATGCCAAACTGCAATACAGCAAATAAATTTAAAAGATTGAATTTTGGCTGCTAAACACTTGGCTTGATGGCGCGTAGTAGAATCTTTATTTGAATCTTCTATAATATCTAGTAATGCGTCGTGAATTTCAGGAAGTTGAAATCGCAAAGGTAAAACTGCATCAATTCTACTCTCCCACCTTGTTTGCGATATAGGCTTTAATGTTAAACTTTGTATGTGAGTTTCTAAAACTTCCCATCTTTGTGTGGACGAAGAAAAAAATACAAACAGCTCTTGAACTGTATTAAAAAATCAACAGTTTCAAAATTGATTTTTGCAATGTCATTAACTACAAGGTTCAGACTGTGCTGAACAAGGCACGATGTTTAAAATTTTTCTCTGTACACCGTTGTGAACCCCTCTCATATTCGCCCCATTGTCATAACTTTGACCACGCATGTTGTTTAAATTTAGATCCTCCAATTTTGCTATAACAAATTCACTTAACCCTTCACCTGTCGAATTTGTAATAGGGCAAAAACCTACGAAATGTTCATGGACTTCTACCTTTCTAGATGTGGTGTTTAGTTTTACGAAACGAATGATTATCGTTAATTGTTCCGTGTGACTAGCATCGGGTGTGCAGTCTAATATTAAAGAGAAATATTTTGACTCTTGTACCATTCCCAAAATAGATTCTTTTATTTCATTTGACAATAAATTTAGGATTTCGTTCTGAATTTTGTCGCCCAGATAAGTGGGCATATATTTCAAACTTCTTGAAGTTTTAATTCGTCTTACGTGGGCTGACATAGTAGCATCGAATTTAGACACCATTTCAACAAGTTTTAAAAAATTACCGTTATTGGCATCAAAAAGTTTATTTGATTTGCCAAGAAACGCGATTTTGACAAGCCAAAAATTGTATGAAGTATATAATTCGTTCTATCACGTCATACTAATGTTTTTTTTCAATGTTATAAACTTCTTGTTGAATTTTGTCTATAGTTGTTTGGGTCTTAAATGCTTTTGCTAGTTTTATCCATGTGTTGCAATTTTTAATGTGTATTGAACTTTTTTTCATGCCTGGATAATATCAACGATAAATGTTGACAAAAAACTGAATTTTTCAATACCAAGTACAATAACCAATTTCTTTCGCATTTCTCGCCATTTGGCAATGTCCTATAATAATATACGTCAGAAAATTTGCGTCCCTTCTCATCGGCAGGATAGTTACGTTTTTTTACTTGCTTAGGTTGATTTTGTACCAAGATTTGAATAGAGTTATTTGATAAATTATCTGGCCACATACTAGGATCATCACTTATTATATCTTCGGCAAGTTCGGGTGGGAAAGGGGCTGTTACATGCTGATGAATTTCCTCTTGTCCGTCTCCTAATTCTTGCTCAGTTTTTTCTGCAATGTCTTCAGACAGTTGTTGCTGGGCTTTACTGGTAGATGAAGATGGCCGGAGATGTTCTTGAATTTGATCTTCTCCCTCTTCTAACTGCTCCTCAGTTTTTTCTTCAATGTCTTCAGAGGACTCTTGCTCGGCTTTACTAGTAGATGTAGATGGTTGCAGGTGTTGTAATTTCAAATATTTTTCTAATGCCGCAGCTTGTTTTTCTACATTTTTCCGTTTTTCTAGTTGTTTTTTTCTATGTTGATAACCAGATTCTTGTTTTCTCGGCATTGTTCAGCTGCAGTAATTAAATATCTGAAAGCATAACAAAGTAAAGAAATGAGAAAAAATTCAAAACGAATTTCAGCCCCGAATAAAAAGAATTAAAAAATTGAAAATTATTTGATTACTTACATGTTTCGCTTTTGTCTCCGTACTACTTCTATTGCAACACTCAACACAACTTGCACACTTTATCACTAGAATGCGGAAATGACAATGAACTCGAAAATGTTATTTTCTCCCTAGAGAAATAGAACTAAAAATAAATCTAATTGCTGCAGCCAAAACAGTAATAAATAATCGTTTTAAAGATTCGTACGTGCTTAATATTTATTTACAAAGTTTTCGGGTGTGTGATCGCGTTTATCAAGATAAGACGGATAGGTTTACATAATCAACTCGGTAGGCATGAAATTTTATTTTTCACTTTTTGATAATTTTTATTAGATAGGGAGACTCAGTAATAGAAGAATAAAACATATCGAATTCCCTTCGTGTTGCCCCTAAACGGACTGTTGCCCGTGTGCGGTGCACACACCGCACACTGGGGCGGCGCGCCCCTGTGTGTAACCTAACGTAATATTAAACGCTAAGTTTGTTATTTTGACCCACTAGTTGTAGAATTGCTGCGTTGTGCCTTTTATATACGATATAATACACAATTAAAACCTGCAACGTCTGTTTTGAAACATAAGGAACTGGCGCTTGTTGCGTGTGTCGTTTACTTTTAGTTGTTATCGCGACACAGGAACTTGACCCATATCTTATCTGGTGCAAGTTATGCAGTTTTTGTAGGCTAATTGCGTGCACTTCTGTATTTACTTTATTTCACATTATTCACTAAAATTCATGTTCAAGAATAGTTTGAACACAATGTGATTTTATAGTCTTCGCCCAGAAGAAGTTCTTCGGAAACACCTTTCTTGAAAGCTACAACTAACAATTCTTTCCCGCTGTTTATGGATACCTATTTAAATAAAAATAAAAAATAGAAATCGCTGAAAAGGTACGTTGTTTGAAGCACCAGTACAATAATTTAAATTTAGCTTTCTGACCGTTTCCTTCGTAAATTCATTATAAGATCTTCCCCAATTGGTATATTTGCACATTGTAGAACCGCTTTCTATTTTAACAATACCAAACGAAATTATAAGCAATAGTAACGAATAAATTAATCAACAAGTTATACTGTGAACGTAAATAATGTACCTAAATGAGAAAATAAACGGAAAAACTAGCAGGAAACGCAATAGAAAATCAAAGTAAAAAATACACGGGAGGGTTGCATTATTGTTGTAAAATTTTAAGAAAAGTCGTAAAATTTAATCAAATACTTGCATTGTAGTCAACGTAGTAACTGATGTTAAATTGCAAATTTGAAATTCCTGCTCGTGGGTATACAGTGCTCTGCGGAGAATCGCGAAACTTCACATATGCCCAGGCCGTATACAGTGATGTTGGTCAAACAATTCAGCAGGTTGTGCTTTGAAGTATTTCATTTGGTAATACACAGGGTGGTAAGAAAAAATAGTTTTCGAAGCAAGTAACTGTGACTTTATATTTGACACCTACTTTTAATTTTTCTTCAAATAACATTTTTGTCTATTTTGAAAAATAAGGGTACTTTATTCTTGAACCATTTTCATGTTTTTGAACCTCCCCCGTACACGAAAGAACATTTTGGCAAGTGATTTTTAGTTTGAGATGTAGGAACTTGTATCAGGAATAAAACTTTCTGATAAATGGATGATAAAAAAACTCCATGTGTTACAAATTTATGTTATATTATACAGATTGGTGGTGGATAATGCAAACATAGGCAGCCCATTGAGCTAGAATACAGTCAATGGGCTTTGTATGCGTTAGACAGAAGTAAACATATATTATTTAAAATCTAGTATCCTAGAATTCAGTGTTTTCTAAAAACATTTTGCGGATGCTAGATGTTAATCGCATGTAGGTCTGTTTATGGCTAACGCATACAAAATCCATAAACTGTATTCTAGCATATTTGATTACTTATGTTCACATTTTCCTCCAACAATCTGTATATTATGATATATATCACTGGAATGGGAAAAAATCCCCTTACTCATGATACCACATACAACCAGACCTGTGCCGAGTATCATGCTTTAATTATTTAAAAAACACTTTACCTCTAATGAAAGAAGTAAATAGAATAACTTTACAACCTCACTTCCTGTTCGAAATTCTAAATCAAACACCAGCTGTTTACTTTTAGCACATGGGCTAAAAGTAAACAGCTGCTTTCACTTTTAACACGCTAAATTATACATTTAGTGATTATTTCCTTCATAATTATCCATAATGCGTAATCACTGTGGTTTCTGTCAGTTTAATAATGACAAAAATTCAAACGTCAAAATTTAACCGCAGTTAAATATGTGTCAAAATTTAATCGCTTGTGCATACTTTTAACATGATTATTAAAGGTGCTTCACCAACTGAATTTCATCTATTTATTCAGGAAATAATCACACCCAACATCCCACGTGCATGTAAACTAGCCTGAATACATTTTGACAATTTTGTATCAAAATGTTTTACTCTAAAGAAATATATCTCGTAAATTTTCCGCCCCAAAATCCCTCGTGCTACCCACTCGGGATTCTTGTTGAGCGGTAAATTTACTTAACATATTTCTTATCAAAACATTCTGACAGAAAACGTCAAAATTTAATCCTATTTTAATGCACTTGGGATATTACTGTTGAAAAAAGCTAGCGCTAAAAGGCCTACTTTTAGTATTAGTCGTAGTAAATAGTTATTTTTGTATCTAGGCCGAAAAACTGGCTTTTTATGGAGGATGCCTGAAATTGCTGGCCGAGGCAAGCAATCAGGCAAGGCCATAAAAGCAGTTTTCGTCCGAGGTGCATATTAAATTTTTCCGTCGACCAGTATAATTTGAAAAAAAATCCCCTTACTCATGATACCACATACAACCAGACCTGTGCCGAGTACTGCATAAAGTTACTCATGAGTTTTTTTTGCAAATACTCGAAAGTACTCATGAGTACAACGTTTCGAGTACTTACTAGTTAAACACATACGAGTAACAAGTAGCACTCGCAACTCATGGTCCAAAATTACGAGTACAGCACACGAGTACTTTTACCTGACAGTGACAGGTGACAGCTAAAATTAATAGATTTCAGTTAAAAGAATGCCTAACAACATTTCGACAATATTTAAAAACTATTTAGTCAGCATGTTTATTTTGACGTGAACAAGTAGGAAAAAAGAGACATTTAAACAAATAAGCTAGTCATGAAAGGTTACCTATAATTTTATAAAAGATAGATATGTGTATTCTACAATACAAAATACAATCTACACTAGAAACGGCCACAGAAGGTTAGGTCTACCGTATGTGTGAAAAACAAAGTTATTCTAATAATAAAGATAAAACATAAAAATACGCAAAACAAAACTTATTTTATCTACGATCATATAAAAAGTGTCTACTTTCTACACCGATTTTAGTACAAAAAGTTAACGTTTATTACACTAGTGTTATACAAATTTTATTGCACGCTAATGTCAATAAGAAATCTATGATACACTAATTTTAGTGCAAAAAGTTAACTTTTATTACACTAGTGTTATACAAATTTTATTGCACGTAAATTTAAAAAATACAAAATGAAATGCATACTTTCGTAAAAGATTATGATCGTAGATAAAACGTTGTAAGACACTCTTGCAAAAAGGCTCTTTATTGCACTCATAGGTCTTAGAATGCTCGCTAACGCTTGCATTCTAATTTGACCTATTCGTGCAATAAAGAATGCCTTTTTGCACTTGTATCTTAAATAACTAAAATGTTGTATGCAAAAAGAATATTACAGATGATTTTTTAATAGTACTAGTTATTCAAAATGTATGTCAGATAGTGCACTTCTTCTTGGACTGTTGATAATAGTGGCAAAAGAAAACAGCCTCTCTACAGGTGCAGATGAAGGGAGAGGCGTATTGAACTTAATAAACACTTTTTCTAGAAGCTGATCATTTAACATTGCTAAGCTACTTCTTGTGTCGTTAATATACCTTAGATATTCTAATTCAGATTTATTCTTGTTAAACATCACCACTTGCACTGTCAAGATTAACGTCAGCGAAATCGAAAACACGAAACTTTTCACTTTCACCAAAATCAAAAAATTTATCTTGAACGTCTATTTCATTTTCCGATATATTCGTTGGTTCTTCTTCAACAAATTTATTTAATTCACTGATCACTAATTGTTGGATAAATGCCAAAGATGTTTCTTTATTTCAGCATTTTTTTATTATATTAAACCAACGGACCTTAAATTGAGGGTGTACAACCGCAGCAACGACAGCATTATTTACCTTTTTTCAAGCGCAAAGAAAGCAGCAAATCTGGTTTGAAGTCCATCTAGGCAACCCCTAACTAATGGTGTAGCAAATTTGAAATTCTTTACTAACAGCTTTTCAAGCTTATTCTTCAAAATCGCTAAACATGGAATCAACATGCCATAGAAAGTATTATCCTCTCTTTGTAACACGTCTAAAGTTGCTGCCATTGGATCCATAATTTCACTATATTCTGCGAGATATAGCAACTCATTTGCAGTAAAACTATTTTTTAATCCAAGTTTCTGAAATAGTGTGTCGAGTTTCTCCTTGCTTTTTAAAATCTGTTTTACTGAGTCATAGTATGAGTTCCAACGCGTTGCTGAGGGGTAACGCAGAGTGTGACCCAGAGTATCCTTGATTATTTCTGCTGATTTTGGTAATGATGCCTTTTTCCATAATAATGTACATTTACACATAGCCTGCATGTGTCTGGAGCTTAATGACACATTTGCTTTAATTACTTTATTACAATCAGTGGTGCAAATTAAATTAATTGTGTGACTGGCACATCTAAAATGAACTAGCAATCTGCAAATGGTATTAGCATTATCTGTTTCATCATCACTATCAACGCTGATGAAAGTTATTTCTTCAGTGTCTTCATCACTACTGTCAAACATATTTTCATCGGTGTCATCTATTTCAGAGAATACATATAAATAGAATTGTCATCTACTAGCGTTTGTTGGGGTAATACTACACCAAACTCTTTAAATGCCTTCACAAAGTTTGAACCATTGTCTGTAACTATAGTTACTATTTTGTCGTTCTCTATACCATACTTCGTATGTACATCTTCTAGCTTGTAGGCAATTCTGTCATACGAGTGTGTACCTTTGAATCGCTGGCAAGCTAAAGCCACCGAATGACGTTTCAGGTTATCATCTATCCAGCGGCAAGTGACCCCGGAAAAACTCTTTCCCTTACCTGACCAAATATCCGCAGTCGTGCAAATATACATATATAACGCTTCTTAAATCTATTTTAATTTTAGATTGCCTTTCATGAAAAGTTTCAGCAATTCGTCGAGTAAGAGTTCTTCTAGAAAGTAGAACTAAATTGAAACGTTCAAACAATGCTTTAAAGCTGGGATGCTCCACAATGGATAACGGAGACATAGTACCTACCACAAATTTAATGATTCTGTTTTCAAAAATTTTCTGATTATATTTTTGTTGCACATTTGACGTTTTAAATCGTGTCATTAACATTTGTTTTTGTTTGCTAGTGGATGGACCTGGGTCCTTCCTAAAATCGTCTGCTTGAAGTTGGATGTCTATTTTTTTAGAAACTTGTTTTTGCTTCTTGTATTCTGCATGCTTATTTGAGTGAACCTTTCTTAGATGTTTGATGAAGTTTGTTGTGGTTATTGCGGATCCTTTATTTGTAGTTGTTTTTGGCTTACAACTTTGACACATTGCCTCAATATGATTAATGTCTACTACATTAATGACTTGAAAATACGTACCATCAAGAATAGCACTGCTTTTTAGTCTAATTTCAAGGTTTTCTTCTTTACAAGCCAGGCTACTAGTTTTTCTAGGTGCCTTTGAACATACATTTGTGGCTGCATTTGAAGTGATTTTTGTAGATGACTTTGAAGTGAGCCTTAAACGTTTTCTTCCGCTCTTCTGATAATCACTGTCACTATTACTGGCGTTAGTTTTAGCACTTGTTGATGGCCGGGGTGGCACATATTCTGCGTCTGTATCTGTAGAATATCGTTCTCACAGAGAAGCAGAACTGTTACTATCAGTCTCAGACATGATAGTTTTTTTCACACAAATCTAACAATAATGCACTTCAAGCAAGCCAACGGCTACTGAGACACTGACACTGTGGGCCTGTCAATCTGTAACTGGCCTTAATGGGAATGAATAATAAATTAAATCCCTCTTCAATTTGTATGTAGACAGGGGAATCGCAGTTTTATATATACAATAAATCAAATATTTAGCTTCAACTGGTTTTGTATCTAATGCCCGAGTTAGGGGAATCACATACTCGTAAATTCATTGAGTACTTATTACGAGTACTTGCGATAATTATCACGAGTACGAGTAACGAGTATTAACAAACACAAGTACGAATGTTCCTTATGTTTGAATAAATAATTTAAAAATCGTTAAGTTTACTTATGAAAAGCTCAGCAGACCTGCAACATTTTACTTTATTACTTCCTTTTACAATAAAGGAAGTATTGGATTCACTCCAAAAATTCGAAATTGACTTTTCAACAGATCTTCACGTTTTAGAGTCCGCTGAACCCAAAACACATATTTTTTTTCATTGGTCTGTGTGTCTTGTCTGTCTGTGTGTCTGTCTGTGAACAGAATATCTCAAAAACGAAAAGCGGTATGGCATTGAAACTTCATATATAAGTTTTGTGTACTATCTAGATGCGACAGCAAGCTTTTGAAGGAAATCGCATAACCGGAAGTAGGTGTTTACTCTTGTGATTTTTCAGTTTTTTTCGATTTTTTAAAAAACGTCTTTAACGATTTTTTTCAAACGTCACATTTTTATTACATTTTTAATGTGTATTGATGTGAGATAGGTGATTTTCCAGTTGAATACTTCTAAAACGGGTTTCTTTTGTTTTTTTTTTTCATTTTTTTTTTATTAACTTTTATTTTAAATAGAACACCCGGTATATTATTACATTTTTGAATTTAGCTTAAACTTTTAGAGAAAATTTGTCTCTTCAACTAACGCTCTATTTTTTACCGTTTTTGTAGAATTTGCAATTCTTAACAAATGCTTAAAAATTTAAAATCATTTTTTTGTCTAATTATAAGATCACTGTAAAAGGAAGTTGTGTACATGTATCACACCAGATTTTTCATTACATCATGCTTTAATTATTTAAAAAACACTTTACCTCTAACGAAAGAAGTAAATAGAATAACTTTACAACCTCACTTCCTGTTCGAAATTCTAAATCAAACACCAGCTGTTTACTTTTAGCACATGGGCTAAAAGTAAACAGCTGCTTTCACTTTTAACACGCTAAATTATACATTTAGTGATTATTTCCTTCATAATTATCCATAATGCGTAATCACTGTGGTTTCTGTCAGTTTAATAATGACAAAAATTCAAACGTCAAAATTTAACCGCAGTTAAATATGTGTCAAAATTTAATCGCTTGTGCATACTTTTAACATGATTATTAAAGGTGCTTCACCAACTGAATTTCATCTATTTATTTAGGAAATAATCACACCCAACATCCCACGTGCATGTAAACTAGCCTGAATAAATTTTGACAATTTTGTATCAGAATGTTTTACTCTAAAGAAATATATCTCGTAAATTTTCCGCCCCAAAATCCCTCGTGCTACCCACTCGGGATTCTTGTTGAGCGGTAAATTTACTTAACATATTTCTTATCAAAACATTCTGACAGAAAACGTCAAAATTTAATCCTATTTTAATGCACTTGGGATATTACTGTTGAAAAAAGCTAGCGCTAAAAGGCCTACTTTTAGTATTAGTCGTAGTAAATAGTTATTTTTGTATCTAGGCCGAAAAACTGGCTTTTAATGGAGGATGCCTGAAATTGCTGGCCGAGGCAAGCAATCAGGCAAGGCCATAAAAGCAGTTTTCGTCCGAGGTGCATATTAAATTTTTCCGTCGACCAGTATAATTTGAAAAAAAATTGTTGAAGGCGAAAAACGTTTGCGGACGAAAAGTGTTTATGGACGAAAAGCGTTTTGCAGCTGTAAAGTGCGGGCGTAAAGTGTTTGCGGATGAAAAATTAATGGTGTCCAAAAAAGTGACAGTTTTCGTACGTAAATGCGTCTGTAAAATCACATTTTATAGGTAGGTTGACGGAAAATTTTATTATTGGTGTTCCCTTTCTGCAAAAATGGTCTTACATACATAGTCAACAATGTGAACTGTCACACTGCGCACTCGTGTAAAATATTGCTCTGCTGTAACAAGTAAAAATTGTGAAAGAAACTGGAAATATTTTAATAATTTTTTAAAGCAGGGTCAATACACATCTGATTAATCGAATGTTATAATTATTAGTGTCGTTGGAAAGAGTCCGTTAAGTGAGTTAATTGTGGTGGAATATATTGCGTCAGTGCTTAAATTGAGGCATTCTGTATCATCTGTTTGTGGGGTTCAGCGAACCGAGGTCAGGAACCTAAATAAGCCAGGTAAATTTCTTATCAAAATGGTTGACTGCTGTGGAATGTGCAATTCAGAGATTGGAAGAACAGCTACCAAAATAAAATGTAAATCTTGCAAAAGGCGTATCATGGGAGCTGTATAGACTTATCGCAATCTGATGTAACATCTTTAATCAATAAGGAATCTTGGACGCGTAAATCATGTTCTTCAACGAAACCAACTTTATCCCAAAATTATGGCAAAACTAAATAGTGTCTTAAATGAACTTGCTACTATTACAGAGTCAGTGGACGTATGCCATGCCAAGATTGACAATACCAATAAGCTCTTAATAGACCAACAATTATGTTTAGCGGAATGCCTAAATAAAATCAACAACTTAGAAACAAGAAACAAGGAGCTTCAAGCTGATAATCGTATACTGAGGGATAAAGTCAATGATCTGGAGCAGTACTCCAGAAGCAACTGCGTTGAAATACATGGTATTCCCGAAACCAAGGGCGAAAATATCCTAACAGTAGTAAAATCAGTGGGATTTGCTTTTGGTTTTAAGTTAGAAAATCAAATGGTAGATGCGCTACATCGCTTGGGCAAAAACACCTATGATCCAGACAAGCACAAGGGAATTATCCTGAAATTTGTGCAGCGAATGGATAAAGAAGAGTTTCTGCGATTGAAGAGAATAAAACGGGACCTCAGGGTAAGAGATTTATCAAGTAAGGAGCTGCCAGGTTAAGAGAATAATGTATATGTTAATGAATCGCTTACCCAACAAAATAAAATCCTTTATTCCAAAGCACGAGAATTCAAGCATGTAATACAATCAAATACGTCTGGTGTCGAAACGGAAAGATCCTTATGAGAGCAACGGACGAGAGCAAAGTGTATATAATAAAATCCATTGGCAATCTGAAAGATCTCCACTAATATGACAGAAATAAATATCTACTATCAAAATGTACGTTGATTAAGATCTAAAACTACTCAGTTTTCAAATGGTGTTCTCTCCGCACATTTTGACATCATAATTCTGACTGAAACGTGGCTAAATTCAAGTGTTATGGATAATGAGTTATTCGATGACCATTATGTTGTATTACGCCAGAACAGAGACTTAAAAAGTGTAGGCAAGTTTGATGGGGGAAGAGTTTTAGTAGCCGTTAAAAACAAATACGTATGTGTTCGACTGAATGACTTTGAAAGCAACCTCAAAGATCTTTTGATACAAGTTAAACTTGGTGTGGACGTTTTTTATATATGTGCTGTATATTTTCCACCGTCTTTAGTGTCAGCTGATTATATGAAGTTATACAATACGTTTGAATCAAATTTGGACATAATTGGGTTTTTTTGTTTTTTTTTCTACTCTTTTTGGTTAACTCCTATTTTAAATAGAACACCCAGCTTACAATTTTAGAGAAAATGTGTCTCTTCAACTAACGCTCTATTTTGTACAGTTTCTGTAGAATTTGTAATTCTTGAAAATTTTTGACAAATACTTAAAAATTAAAAATCACATTTTTGGCTAATATAAGATTACTATAAAAGGAAGTTGTGTGAGTGTATCACACCAGATTTTTTCTTAAACTCTCAATATTTACATATAATATATTAAATCCCTATATTTGATCCATTTTTAATAGGTATTTTATATTTATCTAACTGTTTTCTAATTTAGAGCGTTTTATTAGTGTAGATCCGTTTCAATAAAAATGGAGAATGTAACCCTGGCTACTCAGGAACTAACAACTGAAAATAGTTTATTGAAAATTGAAAAATCGGAGAAAATAATTAAAAAAATACAACATTATTATTAAAGGCGTTAAAGAAGTATCGGAAGAAACACAGGAGCGTTTATTACAAAACATAAGTGAAATACTCAATAAAATGGAAATCGAGGTAGATATGGAAAAGGATATAGACGGAGCAAGAAGAATTGGTAAATGAGAAGAGGGAAGACATAGGCCGATCCTAACATCAATGATATCTAATCTCAAGAAACAAAAAATCATGTATAATTCCAGGAAGCTAAAAGGAACCACATTTTGGATCCAGGAGGACTTGACCGAAAAAGAACTAGTAGATAACAGAAAGAAGCAAGGACAAAAGGATTGAATGCTACAATTAAAAGAAACAAGCTATTGGTCAACGGTGAAATTTATGATATAGATAAGTCGAAGGGAGTAGAGGAGAAGGCCAATCAAATAGAAGAGCCAGAGGAAATGGAAAATCCATCTCTCTATATAGAAGTGAGTGAGAATAGAGCAGAGACCGAATTGAAAGGACTAAACAAAAGAAAAACTGAGCAACGGAGCAGAAAGAAATGGAAGAAAAGAAAAACAAGAAACCCAATACTATTACACCGGCAAAAAAAAAGACAGGAGAAAACTCTAGAAACAAGGCGTGAGCACAAACCTTGTTGAAAGAGCTTCCACAGCAGACAACAAGCAATAAACCAATAAAGACAGGAACACCAAAAAACTATTGAAAAACAAAAGGCCGGATGGACTACTAATTACGAAAATCGCGATGGAAACGGACGAAGAAAAAAGGAGCAAAACAAGAAATCAAGGAAAAAAGAAACAAAAAACATTCAGGGTAGCAACTTGGAACATCAAAACTTTGTTACACCTCGGAAAGATGCAGGAAATTGCCCTAGAAATGCAAAGATACAAAGTAGATATATTAGGGGTGCAAGAACATAGATGGTACGGAGAAGGGGAAATTCATAAAGATGACTACAGTTTTCTGTATAGTGGGGAAGAAAAGCGGGGGCAGAAAGGTGTCGGCTTCTTTGTATCAAAAAATAGCAGAGAAAGAATAATGTACTTTAAGCCACTTAATGGGAGGATGGCAATGCTCAGAATAAAAATAAAAACCGGGACCCAAACTATCATAAATGCATACGTGCCAACGGAAACGGCAAATGACAAGGAAAAAGAGGAGTTTTACGAAGCTCTAAAAGGTTAATGAATGAAATTCCTAAGCAAGACGTTACTATAATATTAGGAGATTTTAACGCAGAATTAGGCATGGAAGAATACCTTCAAGATGTTACCGGGAAATACTCCATCCATACAGAAACAAATGACAATGGTCACAGACTGTGTCAGATTGCATCAGCCTATAACTTATATATAGCAACAACAAAATTCATTCACCCAAAATATCGTAAGGTAACATGGAATCATCCAGACGGGAAACAAGCAAATCAGATCGACCACATATTAGTAACAAAAAAATACATAAAAGATGTTACCAATGCAAGAACTTACAGAGGCGCAAATACAGATAGTGATCATTTCATGGTGATAATGACACTGAGGCAAGCTAATTTCAAAAGAGATAAATTTCAACCAAAAAATAATAAATGGAATATTCAAAAATTTGATAACGAACAGTGTAAAATAGGCTATACAAAAAAAATATCCAATAAAATTGATCAAAATGCAGCATTACACAACATCGAGAGCTGGTGCAATACTATAAGGGGAGCTATCCTTGATATTGCTCAACAAGACATCGGATGTGAAGAAAAAAGAAGACAAGTCGGTTGGTATGATGAAAACTGTAGGGAAGCTAAAGAAATTAAAGACGCGTGTTACCGTCAATTTTCGCTTTACTGTATGTTCGATATTTTTCGGATTGCGTCCGGATATTGCGCATTGTTGATACGCCGCCGTTGCACATTGTTGAACGTTCGCGACGCGAAAATTTGGCATCTTGACCTGACGTTCGATCGAATAAGGTCGTTGGAAGTTTTTGGGGCTGTTCGAGGTCGCAATTTTGGAGAAGGTGCTTATTGATGTCTAGGCACTTCTCACCCTTTGGTTAGGGGATTTGTACGCGTCTCGATATTCCTCTGAATATAAATCTGAAGATACTGCCTGGTGCAGACCTTTTTTTTGACGCCAAAACTTCCCGAGCAAAACCTTTGGGGAATTTAGTGTGAGTATGACCGTTTTCAGCCCCTTTTCGATTGCCCGCTAACGTTTATTTCAATAATTTAGTCCCCACCACGTTATGGGTCCCAAATAAAAACTTCGAGAACCCCGACTTGCGGCCCGATGCGATCTGTGATAGCGTTATCTCAGCGCGCTTAATTGACGAGCTACTGTCCTCCCTGGGTAAGCCATCAAGCCAACGAAAGCCCGTTCCTGCAATGTTATCAACGCTAAGACGGCCTCGCACCAGCTCAAGGTAACCTTGCTGCTCTATTAATTGTGCTTACGGTGGCCAGCGAGTGAGCCTGGCTCTACGCGTTTATGTGCCTCAATCGATGAAGGACTGCCCAAAGTAATCTGTTTCTAAATTGAGATCAGCGCGATATACCAGCGCGAGATATTTATATACTGGTCTGGGCGCATCACTTTGATCACATATTTTAATCTGTAAAGTACGAGGCTTCCCCTCGGCGTAGCTTTCACTTTAGCTACGAATTGTGATATTAATTGTTACATGTACCACGCTATAGAAATTCCTGGGGCGGTTGCCCGCTTGTAATTTACAATTTTGTATTAACGTTACTCCTCGGGAGCTTCCAGGAATTACCCCTATTTTGATGATTTGGTATTTTAATTAGCCACCCCATTCTGTAAACAAGGATCCTTGGGGCACTTATATGCTTTTACATGGGCCCTAAACTTTTACTTATATGTATTTTATGTGTCCGGCTTTACGAGTGAATAAAACGAATTTGTCTCCCCTGCACTTAATTGTTTGACTTCAGTTTTGCGCCGTTTTATTAAGTCCACAGTGTTCCAATTTAGCTGGAGCGTAATCTATCAATCGCTGAATTAGGGGGTTTGGCTCTGTGTTATTTTTTGTTATTCTTTAAATTGGTGGCGCCATCCCCCCCATCTAATGAACCCACGGCCGTCTTTGGCTGCAGCTGATCGGCGACCCCTAATTAGCAATTGGTAGTGACTCGCCTAGGCATCGGCTGAGTGATGCAATTTGGTGCTTTGAATGCTGCTTCGATTCGTTGAGCAACTAACGTAAGTATTATTCTACCACCCCTTTTTTTGTGCTTGTAAGGGATAACACGCGTCCAGATCAAAATGGTTGACAACAGGGAAAATAGAAGATAAGGAAAAATACGTGTACGACAGGAATATTGCAAACAATCTATGCAAAACAAAAAAAAAACAATGGATGAACCAAAAACTCACAGATGTCGAAAGTGAATATTTGCATAACAATAACAAATTATTTTTCAAAAAAATTAAAGAGTTATATAAGAAGCCTACAATTAGACCAAGAGGCTTTAAAAGCAAAGAGGGGAAAATAGAATGTGAAGAAGAGAAGGTCGAAACGATCTGGGTAGATTATTTTCGGTAATTGCTATATAAGAATAGCGAACAGGGGCTACAAATAATTAGTAACCAACAAACACGCAGGGGAAATCACGAAAAGGTAACTCAGCCTACATATAATGAGGTAGAAAATGTGATTCTAAAACTAAAGAAAAACAAAACAGCAGGTCCAGACAAAATAGTTTCAGAGCTTATAATCTATGGAGGCAAAGAAATGTACCCACAATTAACAAACCTGATTGTAGAAATATGGAAAATAGAAGTAATGCCTATGGAATGGACGCAAGCACATATCATTCCACTGTACAAGAAAGGTGACGAAAGAAATTGCAGTAATTATAGGGGTATTACACTACTCAACACTGCATATAAAATCCGTGCAATTATAATAAAAAATACATTACAACTGTACTCAGAAAACATTTTAGGGGAATACCAGCAAGGCTTTAGACCTGGTAGAAGTACTGTCGACGCAATTCACATACTACAGAGAATCGTCGAAAAAAGTTATGAACATGGAATAAATCTTCACATCATATTTATCGATTTCAAACAAGCATTCGATTCAATCAAAAGAAGTAAATTGATCTCAGAACTAGTAAACTTTGGAATACCCCTAAAATTAATACATCTTATACAACTAACTTTAACAGATAATAGAATAGCAGTCCGATTGCAAAACCTAACTACGAAATTTCTCAGTGTAAATAAAGGAGTGAAGCAGGGAGATCCGCTCTCTACTATGCTATTTAACCTTGTACTAGAAGCAATAGTTAGAAAGCTTGGAATGGACGGTACTATTACTCACAAAATGACACAAATCATAGCGTACGCCGATGATGTAGTTATTGTCAGTAGAACAAAAGAAGCATTAATACAGTCAGTGGAAAACTTAAGCCAAGAAGCAAAAGAATATGGGCTACAAATTAACGAAAACAAAACCAAATATATGTTTTGCGGGAAAACTGAATTAGATAATTAACAGGGACCTAGAAACTGAAAATTATGTATTTCAGCGAGTACGCTGCTTTAACTATTTAGGCTATATTATTGCAAGCAAAAGTGAACACAAACAACAAATTAATCAAAGATTACAGAAAGCAAATAGAGCATATTTTAGTAACAGAAGCCTACTTCTTAGTAAAAGATTGAGTAAAAAAACCAAAATTAGAATCTATAAAACCATGATCAGACCAATAATAACATACCCAGCAAAGACCTTATCATTTACCAAGATAGAAGAAGAAGCCCTAAATGTTAAGAATATTATTAGGCCCGATTAAGGTAGAGGACAACCAATACAGGCAGAGAATGAACTTTAAACTGAAGAAAGAAATGGCAAATGAAGACATCATAAACTTCATAAAAGCACAGTGTCTGAAATGGTTTGGCCACATTATGAGACAAACTGATCAAACGCCCCTAAAAAAGATAACACAATGGCTACCAGAACTTACTAGAACTAGAGACAGACCGAAGTTAAGATGGAAAGATGAAGTTACACAGGACTTACACGATTTGAGGGTAACAAACTGGTGCAACTTGGTGCAAGACCGCAGTGTGTGGAGAAACATAGTGAAAAGTGCTAAAACTCACCCACAATTATAATTGTTTTTTAACTCAAATAACAATAAGTAATAAGGTGTGATTCACCTTAAAGTGTCCAAAATGAATCACTCGAGCTTCGGGAGATGCGGCCATAATCCTCCAGGGTTGCAGTGCCGAAGAAGAAGAAGATCCGTTTCAGATCGTATTTGTATAGGAGGTTTTGTTTCACTCTTTTTTATAAATATTCTTCCACCATAACAATATGCAGGTTTATATTTGTTTCCGTCTGAAAGACGAAGGAAGTATTGGAATCACGAAAAAATCACCTTCCAAGATTTTTTCAGATCTTCACGTTTCAAGGTCACTAGATGACGAAAAAGAGGTTTTTCTACTCATGACATTGAAATCAGTCATTTTGACATTGATTCCGGTGGTTGAAGTTGCATTTCAACCACTAGAGATTGAAATGCTCGGACTACCGGGATTTCAAACTGTTTGACATTCAATTGATGACAAGAGAAATGTCACTTTATGTTAAATTTTTTCTAAAGAGCATTAATTTGTTAAAATAAGTGAAAATTTGTAGAAAAAATAGTATATGTAACTCGTGGCTGAAAAAATTTCAACGTCTCGAGTTACTTTTTTCAACGAGCGAAGCGAGTTGAAAAAAACCACTCTCAACGTTGAAATTTTATTTCAACCACTTGTCACATAATATACTATTTCTTAATTCCGTCAGTCTGTCTGTCTCTCTGTCTGTTCGTCTGTCTGTCTGTTGGCAGTATAGCTCAAAAACGATTTGTCGGAGGAAGACGATATTTTGCATACATGTTATATATCTACCTCGCATAAAACCGGTACAATTTCATACAAATATACAGTGTGGTCCATTAAGTGTGCAACAAATGGGACATGTTTTTATTAGTTGTAAAGCCAAAATTTAAATACCGCCAAGAGTTAGTGCATGTTCGATAACCATATCAGATGCCCTTAGAATGGCTTCAAGTTAAACAATATACAGGGCAGGACAAAAAATATGAAATTCGTTCAAGAATAAAGTTACCTTATTTAAAAGAATATAGCAACATTTTATTGAGAAAAGTTGTTTAGAATCAAAAGTTATGCTCAAATACAAAGTCACGGCCTCCTATTCGAATTTTGATTCTTTTTTTGTAAAATTTTGTATTATCCCCGTATGATACATATTTTTATTATTCTGATTTTATTAAGAGTTTTTCATATGTAAATTATTATTAGTAAAGCATTTGCCTTGTTAAGAAGAATATTTGCGAAATTCTAAAGTTCTGTTAAATATCGTTGCAACAAACATGAAGTGGACGGTTACCTAAAAAAATATAAATCCAAGTAAATTTTACAAATACGCTTCAAGTTGCTAAAAGTTATTTAAAAGGGATGTGATTGTGGCTACTTTAAATACATATAAAATAAAAATAATAAAAATACGTATCATACGGGGGTAATATAAAATTTTCCAAAAAAGAATCAAAATTCGAATAGGAGGCCGTGACTTTGTATTTGAGCATAACTTTTAATTCTAAACAACTTTTCTCAATAAAATTTTGCTATATTTTTTGAAATAAGGTAACTTTGTTCTTGAACGAATTTCATATTTTTTGTCCTGCCCTGTATATTGTTTGACTTGAAGCCATTCTAAGGGCATCTGATATGGTTATCGAACATGCACTAACTTTTGGCAATATTTAAATTTCGATTGTACAACTAATAAAAAAATTTTCCATTTGTTGCACACTTAATGGACCACACTGTATATAGGGTGAGCACCTTAAAAAATAAAATTTTGTTTATTTTTGTCTTAATTTTGAAATAAAAGGAAGTAATAACTTTCACATAGGTGAGGCTTTACATTTGCCGAAAATAAGACTCAACCAATAAAGGATAATGTCACAAAAAATAAAAATGTTTCAACCATTACATCGCGCTCTTCATGAGACGCGCACGCCGGACTTTTCCCAAAGAGACGCGGTAGCTCAGATGGCATTTCACCATCCTCTGCGGAGACTTAGCCAGGATCGAGCATTCTGCAGAGCCGCAGATGAGGCGGGTTCAAACCCCAGCGGGATACATTTTTTTTAAATTTGATTTTAATTTAGTAGAAACGTGAAGATATTTGTACTCCTAACTTAATTTGATTTTTAAAATTATTTAGTGTCACAATGTTGACGAGGAAAATTCTGCGTAAGCCCCTACAGATTTTTTAGCTAGTCTTGCTTTTCGGAATAGGTCCTGGTTGAACTGTATTAGGTCATCGTTTAGATATTTATTCTTATTTTCTCCATTTAAACCACATTAATTTGTTTTTCTACTCATGACATTGAAATCAGTCATTTTGACATTGATTCCGGTGGTTGAAGTTGCATTTCAACCACTAGAGATTGAAATGCTCGGACTACCGGCATTTCAAACTGTTTGACATTCAATTGATGACAAGAAATGTCACTTTATGTTTAATTTTTTCTAAAGTGCATTAAAAAAAACCACTCTCTCGTTTTTTTCAACAAGCGAAGCGAGTTGAGAAAAGTAACTCGAGACGTTGAAATTTTATCAGCCACGAGTTACATATACTATTTTTTCTACGAATTTTCACTCATTTTAACAAATTAATGCACTTTAGAAAAAATTAAACATAAAGTGACATTTCTCTTGTCATCAATTGAATGTCAAATTGTTTGAAATCCCGGTAGTCCGAGCATTTCAATCTCTAGTGGTTGAAATGCAACTTCAACCACCTGACTCAATGTCAAAATGACTGATTTCAAAGTCATGAGTAGAAAAACTATTTTTTGCACTACTAGTCTCAGAACGCACCGTTATTGGCCTATCATTAGGTCGTGAAGTTGATTTTCTCCACCAAGGGAGAGAAAGTAAAATAAACAGTTTTCACCGTGGTAACTAATAAATTGCTAAGTTACCAAATATGACTATTTTAATTTTGACGTTTTAAAGAGCTGTATTGTCAGGTTGACAGTTAAAATATTTTCGAAATTTGTTGGAAATTTAGGTGTTAAGCCGTTTGGTAGTGCAAAAAATAGTATATACACCACGGTAGCGAATCGTCTTATAACCTTCGCGCTTTAGATACTTCGCGCTGCGCGCTCAGTATCTAATATGCGCTCAGGTTATAATACTGCGCTTCGCTACCTTGATGTATAATATACTATTTTCCACGACCGAGAGTAGAAGTCCGTTTCTATAGCATCAAAATTGTGACAGAAGTAGAACATTTGCTCCCTAGAGACTAAATAAGACAAAAATTTCCCTAGGAGTTTTCATTATAACTGACACAACAATTATGCCAAATTCGAGGTTATCAGGTTAGGTTTTGCGTCAGTTTTGACACAAACTGACCCAAAAACTAACCTGCTAACCTCGAATTTGACATATTTGTGAGCTCTTGTCATAATGACTTACAGTGCCACCAACTTTAACATTTACCATAGGTTACTAATTTTAAAATAATTGTAACTAAAATGTCAATAAATGACGTTTAAAAAAACGGGTTTTTCGTTTTTCATCTTCCTGCAACGTGAAAAAAATAGTATATGCAACTCGGAGAGAATGCTATTTGGCTTCAGTGCAATTTCTCTCCCTTATTGCATAATCTACTATTATTCCTCTTACAGCCAGTCTTATAAAGACCACTAATCTGACGTTAACTTTAATTCACTGTTAAAATAAACAAAAGCGCATCAAAAGGTTAGTGCTTATGGCATTTTATTTATTAGTAAACAACTTTTTATGCGCTTTTGTTTAATTTAACAGCGAATTAAAGTTAACGTCAGATTAGTGGCCTTTATAAGACCGACTGTTAGTTCCCTAATTTGACTTGCTTTTTCTTTTCATTGTTTTTGAATTTGACTAAAATTGGCGAGTCTTCTTCCTTGTTGATTCTATAGCTTTCTACAATCTCTTCTTGTGTTGTTTCTATGTTCATTGTAAATATCTTGCCTACTGTTGCTCGTGCATCAATGTTTTGTTGTGAAATGCCAACAATAATAAGGTTATTTTCTTTTTCCTTCTGTTCTTGTTGATTTACTTTTGATTACTTATGTTGTAGGAAGGTGGCTTTCACAATTATTTCATTATTATTTATTTTCTTATGTTTGCTATAGTTTCCTGTTATTGATTAAATTTGCATTTCTCTTCTTTTGCATTGTAGCGTCTGACAATTATTTTCATATCATATTTATAAATTGTCCTATAACTTTGGTCTAATTTTTTGTAAAATTGTATCTTTGTTATTATTGTTTTTAAATCTTTAACATCCAAAGAACACAAAATAAATATGTTCTTTCTTATTACTTATTACATATCAAGGTACTTAGGTACTACTAATACTTTTAAGGCTTATATTATATATATATATCTAGCTCTACAGGCCTTGTAGGCCCTTGGCTTCTTGCACCACTTTCCTCCATTTACTTCTATCCTTTGCTTTTTCTTCCCATCTTTCAATTTTTAGTGTTTCTAAGTCTTGCAGCACTTCTTTCCTCCACTCTAGTTTCGGCCTTCCTCTTCTTCTCCTTCCTCCAACTTCAGCTTTCCATATACGCTTCGGTATTCTGGTACTTTCCATTCTAATAATGTGTCCCATCCATCTAATCCGTTGTGCTTTAACTACCCCCACTATTGACTCCTCTCCATACAATACTTTTAGTTCTTCATTTGTCCTTCTTTCCCAAGTCCCGTTCACTAGTTTGCCTCCATATATCTTCCTCAGGACTTTTCTTTCCCATATACACAATGATTTTTGGTCTTGTTTTGTCATTGTCCACACTTCACAGGCATATGTCACTATTGGTCTTAATATAGTTTGATACACTTTCACCTTTATAGCTCTCGATGTTGCTTTGTTTGCCGTTATACTTCTTAGTGCGAATAAACACCTATTACCTGCTGCTATTCGTGTCTTTATTTCCTCACTACTGTTTGGTCTTCTTTTAATAACTGCACCCAGATATGTTAGGTTGTCTACTTCTTGGAAACTGTATTCGGTGTTCTGACTTATTTGTACCTTCAGCTGTTGCATTTCACGCTCTGAATCATCCCATACCATGTATTTTGTTTTGCTTTCATTGACCTGCAATCCCATTTGTTTTCCTGCTATTATGATTTTTCTTGCGACTGTTAGCAACTCTTCTTTAGTTCTTGTTATCAGTACTATGTCGTCTGCAAAGGCAAGGCAGTGGTAGCAATTATAGTAAATTAGTCCCTGTCTATTAACTTTGGCATCTCTGATCACCTTTTCAAGTGTTAGATTGAATAGCAGAGGCGATAATGGATCGCCTTGCTTTAGTCCTCTGGTTGTCTTGAATGTTCTTGTAGTCTTCCCGTTTATCCTCACTGTGTTCTCCGTTCTCCTTAGTGTCATCATAATTAGTTTTGCTAGCTTTCCAGGTATATTGAACTTCGCTAGAGTTTGGTATAACTGCTTTCTATCTATTGTGTCGTATGCCTGCTTATAATCAATAAACAGTAAGTGTGTCTGTAGTTTAAATTCATGGCTCGTCCTTTGAATGTCCTTTAAAATATATATCTGGTCTATTACGGATCTAGATGGTCTAAAGCCACACTGGTATTCACCTATTAATGCTTCACTGTATGTTACCATTCTATTCTTGATGCAAATAGTCAGTATTTTGTATAAAGTATTTAGTAGCGCAATTCCTCTATAGTTGCCACATGTCAGCTTGTCTCCTTTCTTATAGATAGGGCATATTATGGCCTTGTCCCAACTCTCTGGCATTTCTTTCTTTCTCCATACATCTTTTATAAGTTCTTCTATTAGTTTATTTAGTTTGTCCCCACCCCATTTTAACATTTCCGCTTTTATTCCGTCTTCCCCGGGGCTCTTATTGTTTTGTATTTTACTGATTATTCCTGCGGTTTCTAATCTTTCTGGCTCTTCCACTTCTTCTTGATTTATTTCTCTTACATTGACTGTTGGTCCTACATCGTCTTTGTTTTCTTCTCCATTTAATAACTCCTTAAAGTATTCTACCCATCTTCTCAATATTTCTTCTTCTGCTCCAACCAAATTTCCTTCCTTATCTTTGCAAAACGTAGTTTTTGTAGTATAACCTTTTTTAATTCCTTTAATTTCTGTGTAGAATTTTCTTACTTCTTTGTTCTTAAATTTATTTTCTATGTCAGCTAGCCTTTGCCTAAAGTATCTTCTTTTCTTTTCTCGTAAAATTCTTTTACATTGTTTCCTCTGATTCTCATAAATTGTCTTAGTTGGTGCTGATCTCCTTTGTATCATGTTTCTTCTTGTTTTGTTTCTTTTCTCAATTTGTTTCCTACATTCTTCGTCAAACCATCCATGCCTCTTCCTTTCAGCACTTTGGCTGTGTTCTTCGACTGCTCTTTTTATAGCTACTACTACTGCTGCGTTTTTTCCTTCTATATTTTGCTCTAAGTTATCCTTCCTTATCATGTTTTCTATTGTGTTTAAGTATTTTTTTTGTATTTCTTTGTTTCCAAAGTCAATGTTCATATATTTGTTTGTTGTCTGTTTTGTTTTATTGTTAACTGGAATAATCTGTTTTAACTTGGCCACCACCATAAAATGATCAGAGTCTGCATCCGGTCCTCTATAGCTTCTTGTATCTTTAATACATTTTTTATTGCGGTCTTCTATAAGGATATGATCGATTTGATTAGTATTTTTCTTATTTGGTGCCATCCATGTCCCCAGGTGTATCTGTTTATGATTGAAAAATGTACCACAGATCCTCCTTTAAGGCTTATACAAGAACTAAATGTGCACAGACTTCTAGTGGCGACTACGATGCAAAAATTTCTTTTTATTGAACCTGTGCAGTCGATTCTATCGTACGTCATAAAGTGATGTATGAAGTGATTATATATTAACTTATCTTATCAGAAGAAAATTGTTAACAGGTGAATATGGTGGACAACGCCTTAAATAAGTGTGAACTGCTAAGGAAACATTGATATCTATTGATATTTTTGTTATCTCAGTGTCATAATATACGGGTGTTACATATCAGCCACGTTAGTGTTCAGTGAAATAGATGTGTGATTAGATTTAAGCTGTGTTTGTGTAACACGAAAAGCGTTAAAATGGTAAGCGATACCTTATACTTTATATTATTATAAATCCATGTATATAGTAGATAGCTACATAATGAAGTAAATAGAAAAATGTGTTTATAATTTTGTTTTTTGCCTCATAAGAGAATAATAGTGAATACTGTAGTTAATTGTGTGCATATCTTATTCAATTAATTTGTTTCTGAATTTCTTTTGAACACTTTAGGAACAAATTTCAATAATAGAAGTTGAAATAGGTTTGGTGGGCTTATAATAAGTTTATATTGAATGAGCTTTGAAGAATGTAAGATTAGATAAACAACAGTTAGTTGTCATAGGATTAGAATATTTAAGCCCTAGATAATTCATAATAGATTGATAACTAGCTATATTTTGATTCCATTGCTTTTTAAAAATGTACATTTTACACCAACGTCAAATAACTGGCATATTTTTAAGACTGCCATCAAGGTCACCACGATGGACACCGAACTAGAATTTTCGGTGCCACCCAAAACTAGGGGCCGTGACCTATTTAATCAAATCAGCCGCAGCCTAGGACTAAGGGAGGTGTGGTATTTTGGGCTGATGTACAGAGGTGCACATAACGAAGAGATTTGGTTTGATAGCTCTAAAAAGGTAAGTAGTTTCATTATTAATCACCGCCATGCTTCCTTATTTAATTATTTTAGAGTGTGAACGATATTAAAGTAAATGCTCGCAAATTGAAATACCGGGTGAAGTACTACACTGAGGATGTTGCACAAGAACTGATTGAAGACACCACGATTCAGTACTTTTATCTGCAGGTTCGCTCGGCCATACTCTCTGACCAAGTTTATTGTCCCCCTGATACCTGCGTCTTGCTGGCTTCATATGCCGCACAAGCCAGACATGGGGACTACAATGGTAAATTGCATCAGAGTGGATTTTTTCGAAAGGAAAAGCTTTTGCCTGAAAGGTATTGTTATCGTTTGCATATAAAATAGAGAATGGTAAGGAAGGTAGGTATTCAATAATTCCTATCTTTTACTGTGTAATATATTTATATTTAAAAATTCAATGTTGAAATATGCTGAATGCAAAAACGATTTCAGCTAAAATATTTTTTATGTAAATTGCAGTGTTTTTATAAATAGATGGTAGAATTAAAATAACTTTTAAGAAGTTTATTGCAAATTACTGAGAAAACATATTGGTGTATACATTTATTTTAATTATTATTCTTTTTAAATGATGGTAGACTTAACATTTTTTTAATATTTCTGTAGATACATTCAGAATATTCAGTAGATACAGATAATACATACAATGCCAAATTTGAAATTTCTATCTTGAAAATTGAAAGACATTCTATATCGACTGATGTCACCATACAGTAACTTCGTATGGCTACATTAATAGTTATTTGTATTATAAGTAAAGAAAAGTATTGTTTTTCTTTAAGAATTGTGATCTTTCTAATCGAGGTGCAGCCGAGATTAGAAACGCGATGAGTAAAGAAAAACTTACTTTTCTTAAAGAATAATACATAAATTTTTTTCGGACACTCAATGGAAATGGATTATATTTTATATGAAATTATTTAAAAAATACATGACAAGCACGAGAATCAAATTACCGTTTCCATCACTGCAGTAACTAAACAAAAATTTTGTCAAGTGTGGTCACGTGAATGTTTGTGAAAATGGAAATAAATAATGAAAATCATCCTGAAATATCGGCATTAGCGCTTGAAGCTGTTGCTAGTTTATTACCCTCGAAATCACAAGATAAATATGAGAAGATCTACAATATTTTCAATTCCTGGAGAACTTCAAAGAATGTAAACGATATCAACGAAGAAGTTATGCTTGCTTTTTTTTCATGAAAAGGTTAGTTTTCCTGAATACATTTATAAATTTTTAAGTTTTATCTTTATATTTGATTACAGGCTGAAAGACTGAAATCTTCCACGCTGTGATCAACATACTCCATGTTGAAAAGTACGTTGAGAGTGAAAGAAAAAGTCGATATATCGAATTATGGGAAGTTACAGTTATATTTAAAGCACCAAAGTGAGGGATATGAAGCAAAAAAATCCAAAATTCTATCGCTCCCGACAATACCTTTCTGCTGATTAAAGTGGCGTTAATTTTCGGTCTGTATGGTGCATGTCGTAGTGAAGAGCTAAGAAAGTTAAATGTGGAGGATATCAAGGATACCGACTCCATTTTGGTTGTCACCCTCCATGACACTAAGCCAAGGAAGAAGCGCATATTCACTGTTGTGACGGAAATGAAAGGAATTAATGAGATTGAGTTGTACAGGAGATATGTAAACTTGCTTCCAATCACTCAAGATTCTTCATATTTTATATGAACAATAAATATACAGTGCAATCTGTAGGGATCCACAGTTTCTACAAGATGCCGAAGAAAATTGCCCATTATTTGAAACTACCCGACCCAGACGGTTACACTGGACACTGTCTACGTCGAACGTCAACTACTTTTCTTGCTGAGGGTGGAGCAGACATCAGGAGGCTCAAAAGTCATGGAGGATGGCAATCAAATATAACTCCAGAAGGATATATAGAAGAAAGCATTAACAATATAGTGAAGACTTCGAAAATGATTTTAAAGGTTTTATCAAAATCTTCACTGTCATTTAATGAATTATAGTTACAACAGTGTACAAGTTTAAGTTTCTCTAACGTTAATAGTACGTTTAATATTTATTCCAATAAATAATAATTGTTTTTTTTTGTTGCTATAAAGAAATGATTAGTATAAAGAAAAGAGATACTTTTCTTTACAATTTGTAATAAGGTAATGTAGTCCATTTCCATTGAGTGTCCAAAAAAGCAACATTTTTTATAGTGATATTTTTTGAAGGGTAGAAATATAAAATAACTATAGAAGCAGTTACATAAGTTATATCTGCACAAGACATTCACACGACCATGTTTTGTTTTTCCAGAGAGACATGACATAAACATGTTTTGTTTTAATGAAAAGCTGGTTTGATTTCCGGATCATAAATAACTTCTGATTTCAATGATATGCACTTGCCATATAAATACAGGGAACGGCAGAAACATATTAAACATTTTAACGTGCAATATCCCACTAAGGTTTTTATCCATACAAATGTGATGAATATCATTATATTAAGTAGGATCAGGAGTTTTGTTTTAATGTTTAAGTAATAAGTCAAAATGCGTTTTAATGTGCAAGAGCGAGCTTATTGTGTTGAGTTATTTATTAGGACCGAATCAATAATAACTGTACAATGTGCGTTCAGAAGACAATTCAACAGGCGGCAGGATGTTCCATTTTACTTGACAATAAGATGATGGGTTCAGAAGTTTAGAGAATTCGGTTCACTTTGTAATAAAAAGCCACCGGGAGCTCCACGAAATTAACAGTATTAGGCAAGATATACCAGAAAAAGTTATGCAAGATATTTAAATAAATAAACTCCCAAGTTTTGTGAATATACTCATGTTTTGGTTTTTTTTATTACACTGTATAAAGAAAAAAATTGTAAATAAAATGTTTAATATGTTTCTGCCGGTCCCTGTATACAGGGTGTAAAAAAAGTCTGGAATATAGCAAATATTTCAGAAACTACCGGAGATGAATTTTTCAAAGTTGCCAGACTTATATAGGTAAAAACGGCGCATCTAGGAAGGACAAAACCGTTTCTGTAACTGTACAGGATGAGTCAGAAAAAATACCAACTTTTGTATTTTAAATTGGACACCCTATATATTAACGAGGAATCAAATAGTCCTTCAAAAGACAAATTCAACGATATAGGGTTTGACGGATTTATCTGTCAAAATGGCAAATGTGGGGTGACTTAAGGAATAAGGTTTACAACAATAGATCGGTTAATATTGAAGCTTTAAAGGATCATATTAAAAATGAGATACGTCAAATTTGATGGGATACTTTTGACAACGTCTTACGAGAATTTAAAGACAGTATCCCATCGAATTTGACGTATTTCTTTCTAATATGATCCTTTAAAGCTTCAATATTAACCGGTATATTGTTGTAAACCTTATTCTTTAGGTCACCCCACATTTGTCATTTTGAGAGATAAATCCGTCAAACCCTATATCGTTGAATTTGTCTTTTGAAGGACTATTTGATTCCTCGTTAATATACAGGGTGTCCAATTTAAAATACAAAAGTTGGTATTTTTTCTGACTCACCCTGTACAGTTACAGAAACGGTTTTGTCCTTCCTAGATGCGCCGTTTTTACGTATATAAGTCTGGCAATTTTGAAAAATTCATCTCCGGTAGTTTCTGAAATATTTGCTATATTCCAGACTTTTTTTACACCCTGTATACATAAGTAGCTACAATATTCTTCAACTTTTTCCTGTTAGTCGCTTGTTGGTGCCAGTTTACGACTCCTTTCTTTCTTAGGTCATCCTCTACTGCATCCAGTCATTTGTTTTTGACATCGTCTTCTCCTAGTCCCTTCAGTTAGGTTTGTACCACATTTTTCGTTGTTCTTTCTGCTGACAGACTCATTAAATAACTCACCCATCGAATTCTGCTTGCTTTGATAATGGCTCCAATTCCAGATTCTCCGTAGCTACATTTCCTTATTTGTCCTTCTTCTTCATTGATCTTTCTCTTTTATGTCCCCTAATTTTTTCTCCATCTTTTGAGTGTTCTTGTTTATTCACACCCATGTCTCACTTGAATAAATTATTTCAACTTTGCACTTTGCGGTACGTCTTTAGCTCTTAGAATGCCATTCATTGCATTCAGAAATGATTTAGTATCACAACTTGATGAAATTTTTTTTTAGTTCCGGCTAAAAGAATGATGTCTGCGTAGGCCAGGTGTTGTTGACTTCTATTTAGTAATGTCTCACTTTGATTTATGTCATTCCCTTGAATAATGTTTTCCAATACGATATTAAACAGTACTTATGGTCGACAGTGGATTTCCTTGCTTCAAGCCTTTACTCACATTAAATTCTTTGGACGTATTAACATTCAACTGCATCATATTTTGTGTATTTTTTAATGTTGCTCTTACAAGGTCTATTATTGTTTCTGGTATTTGAAATCTCTCATCACTTCATAACATTTGTTTCTTTTCACTAAGCCACATGCCTGGCGAAAAACTATAAAAAGGATTTGTAGCTCTATACAGTAAAACCTCTCTTAAAGCACATCTCTCAATAACTGACACTTCTACACACCAGATGGTTTTTAGGGTACAAAACTGTAGGGAATATATGGTAAAAAAACTCTGAATAACGAATACCTCTACGAAGGTCAGTTTCCCTATGGGCGTCTGTTATGGAGAAGTTTCACCATATTGAGTTAATAGCAGGTTGTTAGAATCTCTTTAAGGTTGGATATTTGATTCATTACTGATCTGTTTTTAGGGAAACCACACTGGTACTCTCCGAGGATTTTTTCTGAGCACTCTTCTAATCGCTGTTTCACTATTGTTGCCATTACTTTATATTATATTGAGTCTAGTAGCTCTGGTAGCTGCTCTGTATCCCATACTTTCTTTATCATATTATATATTTACTGTGTAGTTAGTCTCCTCCAAATTTTAGTAACTCTTGCCCTGTTGTGGTGTTTGTTCCCACCTTTCTCCACACTCTTCTGTTTGGTCGTTTTCTTCTGTTACTTTGTTAAACATTTAATCAAAATATACTTTCCACCTTTCCACCATTTGTCCTTATTGTCTGCAAAATATCATTCTGTACTGAAAGCCTTCCTTAATTTTCCTTATTTCTAGGTAAAAGTTTCTAATTTATTTATTCTTATGTTTTCTTCTAAATTCTTAATTTGATTTTATCTATATGTCCATATCCTTTTTATTCTTCTGAACACCTTTTTTTGTTTATTTTCTTGGTTCTTCTATTTTCCCGTTTCTTCAGTTCCTGTTTATAATGTTCCTTGTCTTGCTAAATGTTTCTCCACTACTTCCTCCTTACATTCTTTATTGAACCATTTGTTTCGTACTTTTGGTTATTGTTAGCATCTTTCTTGCGGCTTCTTTTATGATGTGTACTAGTCTTTTCCATGCTTCTTCTACTGTTGTGATTTTGCCCTATTCCCTGCAGTTGTCTTTTATTTGTTGTTGGTATCTTCTTTGGTCCTTCTCTCTGCAGAGATTCAATGTTGTATTTACCCACATTATTTGCCATTTAATTGTTATGCCTACCACATAGTGATTTGTGTTCATATCCGCCCCCCCCTCCATATGTTTTGACGTTTGTTATATGTTTTATTTCTTTTGAATAAGTACATGGTCTATTTGATCAATTATGTTTCTGCCTTGTGTCTTCCAAGTACCTTGCCGGGCTCCATAGCTCAGTGGTGAGCATTCTGGCTACTGATCTAAGGGTCGAGAGTTCGATCCCCGATCCCGGTGGGGTTTTGAAAAAATAAAAAAGTGCGGATGAAAACCTCTACAGAACACCATCAGTCGGAAGTGATGTAAAGCCGTGGGTCCCATGCATAGCATGTAAAAGATCCCTTGCTAGGGTTGGAACTCCTTAGTCTCGGCAAAATCCTAAGTAGGACTAAGGTACCTGGTACTCTGCATGCCCAAACCTTGTCCACGGGGTTTGCAAAAAGGGCATATGAAGGCCTACTTGCTTACCATGAGTCTCCTCACAAATACTACTACTACTACTACTACTACTTCTATGAAGGTGATGTATGTTCTTCATATTCATACACCCTTTCCTTTTCTTTTTGAATTCGATTTTAATGCTAGCATCGCCATGACAACTTTACAAAATTTTTGAATAAGCTTTATATTCTTACCATTAATTTCTCTAATATTCCAAGTTCCTAATCTCCATTCCATTGTGTATGGTTATTATTTTTATCATTCTTCTTTCAGTCTACTTTCTTGTTCATTTTATATAGATAAATACTTCCTCCTGTTGATTTCCAATTTTAGTAGTATTACCTTTTCAATTTTTTCCTCTAGTCACCTTCTTGATTTCAGCCTGTACTCTGAAAAATTATTATTATATGGAAATAATTACAAGTACTTACTATTTTGATCTTTTCCTAAAGATACTATTGCTATCAATGAATTCAGGATGTATCAGAAATATGTGTGTTAATTTTAACCCTTGAACGAACTTACCAAGTTGAATAACTTTTCGCTACAGTATTTTGCAAACATGGTAATTTTTTTCAAAAATGTTTTGCCCCGTAATCGTCATCATTGTTTGGTATATAATTTAATTGGTCAACATAACTTTCAACAATAAAAATTTTTTGACGAAGTTCTGTTTCTATCGCAACTGAGGAATTTTTTGCTGCATATTTTTAACCATAGACAGGTATACACTTTAATAGATACCTAACCCATTCCTAATTTTAAATCAGTTTGAGAATGTTTTGATACCAGATTTTGATTCATCGACTAATTCTCTCAAAATCAAGTGACTACGTGGATACAATTGCCGGCCAGGCTATCTCAGCGAAGACGGTGTGCAGTCTATTATATGTACTAAAGCTAATTAAATAGCAAAGACGGGCGCCAACGAATCTTTAAATAACGGCAACTCAAAAATAGTACAATACTATAAAAGAAAGCACATAAATCCAGGTAGCAGTAACATAAACAAGACGAAGTACTAATATGAAAGTATAATAATCACATAATAAATAGCATACAGAGCCAGTACACAGTACAGGTGATTATTCTATAAATATACCCATACATAAATACATAAACTCGACTAATCTTGCGAGTAAGTTAACATTTACAATATTTTAAAATGTATAAATACAGGCTACGTTAAGCACAACCAACAACAGATTAAAAGTGTAGCGGAGACTAAACTAGGCTCCGAGAATGAAAATTATTAATGGTATAAATGGGCCCTGAAGGAGATCTTGAATCAAACTGTAATATACGGCAAGAGTTCAATCACAAGTGTAAAACCCACGGGGTTCTGAGGGAACTCCAGCAGGAGCTGTTTGCTAGCCAGTGCAGCAAGGCAGTTAAGAAGGTACTTAAAGGCACAGGGTCACTGTGCAAATCATTCAAATTTTACAAGAAATGGAAACAATACACGTTACATAAACTTTTTCATTGAGCTTCTAGACCGCACTCGGACGGCACACGTGCAACTGGGTAGGAGCACGGGAGCCAAGCCAAGGCAAATTAAGAGGGCTCGATCCTTGAATGTTGCATCAAGGATAGCAACTGCGGGCTTGCGCTGCAATTGGGTCAAGCACGCCATGTGCACGTGGAACTGTGCGAATGTCACATTAACAGCCGAGGATTAATTGGTGCTTTTACTTTCAGCTATAAAGAATGCCCAAGATAGAATACAAAACATTTAAAAACGCAGTACGACAGAAGCATAAAATGAACTTACACCAAACCTGAGCCACGTGTTAAAAGAATTCCAACAACTCGCTAACCAGAATCTGTGAAGATTGACGTGAGAGGAATTTCTCTCTAAAAGTCACCAGAGTAGCATTAAACCGCTACATATAGCGAGGGCTAACCCAACATAACTTCACCCAAAATGAAAGCTTAACTACTCGGAATTGTAGCACGAAACAAAGAGAGCAAATCCTGACGGCGACCGGCTATTTAAACGTTTCGCGCACTGATAAAAACTTATGACGGCAAGGAAGAGCCCGCGCAATGTTCAGAACATGCGCGAAAGATCCAAAATTAACTAGACCGCGCTCAATATAAACGTATTCTGACCATAACAAATATTATTGCAATAGAAAATATATTTAATTTCTGATACTCCTAACTTTACTTATATTTTATTAAATGGACACTTTATTCTCGTCCAGCTTAGTTACTTATGTATTAAATTTGATTAATAGTCCATCTTAAAAATGTAAATAAACAAATTTTTCTACTACTACTAAAAGTAGGTCTTTTAGCACTAGCTTGTTTCACATGTGCTAAAAGTAAACAGCGGGTGATGAATTTAGATTTTTAAACAGGAAGTGAGGTTATAAAGTTATTCTAGTTACTTCTTTCGTTCGGGGTAAAGTGTTTTTTAAATAATTAAAGCATTATGTAATGAATAAAGTAAAATGTGTACTATTATAATTACCTTCTTTCTATAGCAAATGTTAAAGTGTGCTTTAATCGACACAAAACAAAAGGTCAAGTGTTACTTTAACAGCAAGGGTAGATAAAGTAGTACTTTAACATCAAGGGTAGATAAAGTAATTTAATTTTCTAACTTTTATTTAAATTAAATATTACAGCTTCGTATTATCCTAGCAACCCAATCTAGCTAGATTTAAAAATGTGATTGCCTTTCATTATTTTCTTTTGAAATTGTTAAAGTTCTTGCTATAGAAAAAAAATTGTATTATACACGACTAAAAGTTATTACTATCCACTAATCATTAACGTCTCGACGTTAAACTATTCATTCGTGGATAAAATTTAACTTTATCGTCTTGTATAATAAATTAGTATTGATAACTAACTTTGACAGCTACTGACTGCAGAAACAGTCACCTGCGCCGTCACGGCCATCTCTTTACTATGACATAAATTATAACAGTCATAAATGCAAACTTTTGTTAAATTGCCATTTATGGATTAATAACAGTAAATTTAAGGCCGTAGAAAAAATATTGTGTGCAAACTCGTGCTAAAAGTGTTTATGCACAAGACATGTTATGAAACTCAGCCTTCGGCTTCATTTAATAATTTTCATGTCTCGTGCATAAACATCCACTTTTAGCACTTGTTGCACAAATAGCTATTATAATCGTCTGGTTTATTACTTTTTTGTCATCAATTTCCAACGAACGATAATGTATTAAGAAAATTATATTTCATAGTAACAAGGTAATTCGTTAAACTTCATATTTATATATTTCTAGAGTGTTTAACCAACACAGCATGAAACGTGAAGTTTGGGAAGCTAACGTCATGAAAATATGGCAAAAACACAGCGGCATGCTATCTGAAGATGCTATGTTAGAGTACCTCAAACTTGCTCAAAATCTGGAAATGTACGGCGTTTCCTATTTCGACATTAACAACAAAAAGGGAACCGATCTTTTATTAGGTGTTGACGCATTAGGCTTGAATATTTACAAAAAGGAAGACAGGTACCAAGTTGTTTACTTTTGTACTGATAAGATAAATAAAAATTATATTACAGATTAAATCCCACAATCTCTTTTCCTTGGTCTGAAATTAAGAACATTAATTTCAAAGGCATCAAGTTTACCATCAAACCCACAGACCCGCAGTCAAAATTATTTGTTTTCTTCACAAGTGAAGCTATCATTAGTAAACATATATTAAATCTTAGTATAGGCAATCATTCGTTATATATGAGAAGAAGAAAGAATGATACCCTCGAGGTTCAACAAATGAAAGCAAAAGCTGCCGAGCAAAGAAAATTTAAGCTAGAGCAAAGGTGAGGATTGTTTAATATTGCATCTTCTAACAATAAATAATCTTGTATATTACAGAGCAAAACTTCTACATGAAACTTTAGCCCGGGAACAGGCGGAAAAGCGAGAGCAACAATATCAAGCCGAAGTCAAGGCTTTGCGAGAAGAAATGGAACGCAGTTACGCCAACCTGTTGGAGGCACAACTCACCATACAAAAGCTCCAAGAACAGCTTCGTGAACTCCAGCTTGCTAAGGAACAGTTGGAGAGACAGCAACTTGAGCTTCAAAAAATGATGGAGCGTCTAGAGCAGAGCAAGAACTTAGAGGCTGCTGAAAGGCAAAAGCTGGAGGAGGAAATATTGGCGAAGCAGGCTGAAGTGCAGCGGATCCAGACTGAAGTTGAAATGAGAGATGAAGAGGCTCGGCGCTTGCAACAAGCAATAGAGGAGGCTAACCGTAGGGAAGCAGAACTTGCGGCCCAACAAGAAGCCGAACGAATCCAGAAGGAGCATCAAACGGACTTAGAAGTGCTTCCGGAAGGTGCCAGTAATGAACTTCCCTCACTGGTGGAAGTAAACGAGCAGTTACGTGATGAACTTAAGGTCTGTTTAGTAACTACTGACTTTGTGAGATTATTTAAGGCAACAATGTACTTATGTATCAAGAGAAGCTAATCATAAAAAATTGCAGCATCTTCAAGAACAACTGGACAAAACAAGAGATGAAAGTAAAGATACACAGATGGATAAGATTCATAGAGAAAATCTTCGTGAAGGGAAAAATAAATATAAGACTCTAAATGAAATTCGTAAAGGAAATACGGTAAGGCGAGTAGATATGTTTGAAAATATGTAAATTGTTTCTATTTATGTAATATCAAAAACTTATAGTTAGAATTAACAATGTTTGGTAGTCAGATATTATAAATTATACTGATTTTCTATATAATATATAAATAATAAATACTTTGTCATATCACTCTGGATTAACAATAAAAATATTTATAACAAAAGTGATACTAATATTGTAGTGCTGGGGTTGGTAGCTCAGTGGTAAGTATCCTGGCTACTGATCGTAGGGTCGCGAGTTTGATTCCTGGTTCCGGTAACGTTTTCAAAAATAAAAAATGCAGATGAAAGCCTCTACAAAATGCCATCGTTCAGAAGAGATGTAAAGCAGGGGGTCCCATGTTACTATGATGTGTAGCATGTAAAAAATCCCTTGCTTTCGTTGGAACTCCTGAATCTCGGCAAAATTCAAAGTAGGACTTTGACCATATGACCAAAGCAGTCGGTGTCTCTAAGGTACTTGATACTCTGCATGCCTAGACCTTGTCCATTAACAAACAAACAAATATTGAAGTTACTTGATTTAATTTCAAACTTTCCATAAGAGTACCTACTTATAACTTGTGAAAAATAATAAAATAAATTGTAAATCAAAGCTTGGTTTGCTGTAATAATAATTGTTATGAATTGCATAATTGTTATAAATTACTTCGTTTTTTTCACTGAAGCAATCCGGTTGCGGAGCTTGGACAGTGTCGTTTTTGACATGTCTCATATTGTTTATCAAAACCGAATGATGTGTTTGATCCAGTTGTAGATACGGCCGAATTGATGATGCAGAGCTATGGTCTGTTATATTAATCAATTGCTGTTCCTCCACAACACATTTAGCAATTTGTGTCACTGCACTTGACCGTGTTGAGTGATTTGTTATTTTTAAATTATGTCCAATCCTGCCTTTTCAGCGCTGCACCTGGTCTACTCTGTAATTTCATTGATTCCAACAGAGCAGTTCTTAAACCAATTGTTGCCAGTTCTGATATTTTGTCAAAAATAGTCGCTCTGATTGTATAGTAGCGTTGCGCTTCAATAATGGTTTCTTCAAAAGCCTGAAAACATTGTATTTAATATTTTACAAGTACGTAACGCTTTTAAAAAAGTGGAAAGTGGATACGAACCTCCTAGGCAGGTCTTCGAAAATACGAGATTGTATGGATAGAGCCTGGTCTTTTTCCCGCTGCAGTCAATTTCTTCTTTAAAATGATGTATCAAGCATGTGGCTGGTTTTCAACCACTCCGGGGTAACTCGAGGGCAGCAATTTGGTAAAATTTCCTCTGCAGTCCAGATGGGGTCTCCTCATTCCAAACGTTAATCATTTTTTGTAGTGCTCATCTGCGATAGCAGTCAAGATCACTTTTTGCTTTTCAGCAATTTTTGCAGCTTCTTACGCTTACAATCCCTTGCAGCACGTGCACTTTTGAACTCAATGTCTGAAAATGGATTTATTTTCATATTAAGCGATTCAAAATAAAACTCTTATAACAATTTAATAGTGGTATTTCACATTGTGTTTAAAGTTGTTTCCGTGCAGTTAGCGCCGTCGCATTTCTTCATATTATAGATGCAATCCTCCAGTATTTTACTTAAATCTGCCGCTGGGACTAGTTCTTCAAGCAAAAGTTCTCGGACAATACAAAACTTCTTAAATTGTTGCCAGACAGAGTTTTAGCAACGCTTTGTATTTACACGTTTCGCTGCTTCCATTTCATTTCTGATTTTATTCATCGAAACATCTGCAAATCGCGAATATTTCATTTTTATTCACTTATGACAAAATTTGGACAAAATTCGAGACTAGACATTTGTTGTACTGAATATTGTTTGATTGATAGTTATAGTTATAGTCGCCGTGGTAATACTATAAGCTTGCTAAATTTCTTACATTTTAAAAATATTTCTTGCTGGGGTTGGTAGCTCAGTGGCTCAAATATTCTGACTACTGATCTAAGGTCGTGAGTTCGATCCCCAGTTCGGGTGAGGTTTTCAAAAATAAAAAATGCAGGTGAAAGCCTGTACAGAATGCCATCATTCAGAAGTGTTCTAAAGCCGTGGGTCCCATGTTACTACGATGTGTAGCATGTAAAAGATCCCTTGCTAGGGTTAGAACTCCTTAGTCTCGGCAAAATTCTAAGTAGGACTTTGACCAAATGACCACAGCAGTCGGTGTCTAAGGTACTTGGTACTCTGCATGCCTAGACCTTGTCTATTAATAAACAAACAAAACATTGTTTTTTGAAATCGGCAGTAAAAAACGTCGAAATCAGCAGTGAAGAACCTCGAAATTGTCATTGAAATACGAGAAATTGGCAGTTTAGTAATCGATTATTTCTGATGCTTTCACGGCCATTGTCATTAAGTAACAAACGACTTCCGAGATGCATATACGTAATCTGCAGACGCATAAGGTATTATGACAACTGTTCGGCTACAATCGGTAATTGATTAATATGGAGCCAATGAAAGTTTAAGTAAAGTGCAGACACAGAGGGACATTAGACGTCTGCAGTTTACTCAGTGGTTTCGCTTTGACTTGCTATATCTTATTAAAAGTACCGTCTAAAATTACTATACATTTTTTAAATATGAAAAGTATGCTCTCAGAAGACTAGGAGTACAAATTTGTAAACGACACAACTGTTTGATTAAATCTAACTACCAAAGAGAAAGTTGAAGTTAGCTTCGCATGTTTATATTTCGAGCAACAAAAGTTTACACACCGAAAAAAATGCCGGTATACAAACTGTAGCCAACCAAATTTAACGCTTACAAAATGTAATTTTTCGAAAACAGTTAAAAAGATTTCGTGTGATACACGCACACGACTTCCTTTTACAGTGAATATACCGGGTGCTGACTTGCGCGACGCACCATAGGAATTTGCATAGTAAATTCTTTATGTTCAATTATTTGCTCCCCTAATTATTTTAGAGCTAAAGTGTAAATACATTTTTTGTAGAGAAAAAAATACTGCATCCACTCATACTGTTGCTAACAATTTTTCATTTTCCAGAGCCGAAGGAATGCAAAAAATAAAACTAGCATTTTTACAAAAATCAGTGATGCCATGGAATTATTGAAACAAGCCAATGCCAACGCAAGTGCGTGCGGGGCGATCATCCAATCACTGCCGTCAAAAGATTGAATTTATTGTCGTTTTTCTTGTTTTGGTGTAAGTTCTGAACCTCATTATTACACCTACAATTATTTAATAACGTGCCTGTAGTTTAAACTTAAAATAAATCAGTCTTTTAATGGTTGTACTGTTTAGAATTTGCCGATATGGATATTTTACAATAAACAAGGAGCTTAGTTAACGAACGTCCAACATACTCGTAAAACCATTTTTGTTATGAACAAGGTCTAGGTACCTTAGAGACATTAAGCAGAACATAATTAATAATGAAACAAACAAACAACACATATTGTCGCTCTGCACGCATTTGCGTTGGAATTGGCTTGTTTCAATAATTCCATGGCATCACTGATTTTTGTGAAAATGGTAGTTTGTGTTTTGCATTCCTTCAGTTCCGGAAAATGAAAAATTGTTAGCAACAGTATGAATGGGTGCAGTATTTTTGTCTCTACAAAAAATGTATTTACACTTAAGCTCTAAAATAATTAGGGGAGCAAATAATTGAACATAAAGAATTTACTATGCAAATTCCTATGGTATAATTAGCCATAAATTTGATTTTTAATTTTTAAGCATTTGTCAAAAATTTTCAAAAATTACAAATTCTACAGAAACCCTACAAAATAGAACGTTAGTTGAAGAGAGAAATTTTCTATAAAATTTTAAGCTGAATTAAAAATGAGATAATATAGCGGGTGTTCTATTTCAAATAGGAATTAATAAAAAAAAACAAAAGAAACCCATTTTAGAGGTGTTCAACTGAAAAATCACCTATCTCACATCAATACACATTAAAAATGTAATGAAAATGTAACGTTTGAAAAAATCGTAGGGCTGTTTTTTAAAAAATCGAAAAAAAACTGAAAAATTGCAAGAGTAAATACCATACTTCCGGTTATGCGATTTTCTTTAATAGCTTGCTGTTGCATCTAGATAGTACACAAAACTTATATATGAAGTTTCAACGTCATACCTCTTTTTGTTTTTGAGATATTCTGTTCGCACACAGACAGACAGACCAATCAACAAAAACATGTTTTTTGTGTTCAAGGGACTCTAAAACGTGAAGATTTGTTGAAAACTCAATTTCGAATTATTGTAAAAGGAAGTAAAAAGGTGACATTTACATTGTATTTTCAATGGGTGAAGTGATTTATTTTCGTACACACAACACACACACAACAGGACGCAAACTACTTGTATGTTCTAAAACGCGTCCAGTGGCGTTTGAATTAATTTAGTGAATAAAATGGATCAAGATATTTACCAATTTATTATTTTAACTTAAACAGTTAGTTTTAACCCTCTATTATACTAAAGTTAATCAATTACTATATGTAAGTACATTAAGAGTTCCAATGTTAAAATGACATAAATTTTATAATTATTATTCATAATCTATCAAATAAATTCATGTTCACAGTTCTATCATTTTTATTTCAATTTTGCTTAATATTAATTAATTTTTCGCAAACATTTTATTTGTAACTAGTCTTTTTTTAAGGAGAAATCGTGAAGAAGCAAAAAACGTAATGAAAGTAACATTTTTTTAACTATTTTATTGAAATTGTGAATTGTCAATTTAGTAGTTGTGAATTGTCAATTTGGTAGTTTTAAATTTTTAAATCATTTTCTACCAAATTTCGAGTTACAAGGGATTACTATGCAAAAATAACGTGAGCAACACATATGAAAGAACTTTTTTGCAAATTCATGAAAAACAGTATGACTTTAACTAATTGTACAGTATACTATTGCGTTGTGCATACAAAAGTAACTATTTATTGAACCAGTGTCCTAAGTGAATTATTTTAAACATCAGTGTTAAAAGTTAGTCCAACGTAACGTGCATTAAAATCATAGATCGCAGGGTTTATCGTAAATTTGTATGTCAGTATAACTTAGAATTTCTAATACACTGTGACAGAAAACGTTTTAACGAACTAAATTTTTATACTTCTGTTGTGTCTTATAAAACATATTGTATGTAACAAGTAAAAAAGTGTGATTATGGGACTTATTATGTAGTCCAACTCGGCTTCGCCTCATTAAATCGCCTGCCATAAGCATGTACTTTCTATTTGTCTTTATTGTTCTCGAACTAGACAAAATTGTCATTTGTAAGTATCGACAGCTTAGGCTTGTTTGAAAACAATAAGAAATAAAGCGGCACATACAAATTGTGCAAGTGATTTCAATGGGAACTGTAGTTGTTTTTGAATGACTACATGTTATGTATTCATACATTTTCCGATGGACATCCCTCGCGTGTGTTACATACTATTTTTCCTGCGACGGTTTCGCATTCTATAACAAATTTAATCTTTTAATTTGACATTTGTTAAAAAGTTGTCAGTTTTAGCCAGTAACAGTATGATTCTTACATGAGAGTGTAGAAAGTGAGTACTTTCTGCACTGTCGTAGAAGTACATTTAATTATTATACTAGTTTAATAAGAGGGCCTATTGTAGCACGAGTGGGTTTAGGGCACGACATGCGCAACGATGAGTGCTCCAATAGAACTAGAGCTGCAATGAATTTTATTAAACGAGGATAATACACTAATTTTATATACTTTCAACAAAAATAATCAAAAACTTTTAATTTTGACATTTCATAAATATGACAATTTGTCAGTTGTTTGAAACAAAGTAGATCGTTTCAATGTTTTTCACAAGGTTTTTCATAAGAAAATAACAATACAAAAACAGTGCTTTGATAGACTCCATTAGCACTGTTTTCGATGTTATAATAACTACATTAAAAGATTAATATAAGTAAATAGTATATTTTTTGTCAAAAAATAAAAGTATAGTTTTTTCCGGGGGATGAAGATTTGTCCACGAGCAGCGTGATGGTAATTTTACGAACAAAAAATTTTATCGCAAGAAGTAAATGTTATTTTTCAACAAATATTAAAAAAAATTACATTATGTATTGCAAAAACTACAAATGAATTTAGGATCTGGCCGTTTTTGGCTTACTTAATGTTGTTGTAATAAACAAAACTGCCACCATTCTTGCGAGCAAACAATTGGTTATTTATTTATTTCCATAGCAACGCGCACTTTCATCTGTAGTGTGAAAAAAGAGCTACTTTATAAACGTTAAACTATCTAATAAACACACAATTTTATAGCGCAGTCTAACATAAAGTCATTTTTACCCTCGCAAAAGTATCACTTTTGTAAAAAAAAATACTATTTGTGCAACTGTCAATAAAAATGAGATAACTACACTTATATAATATGTTAAAATTAAATATTAAGAGAGAACACTGTAAAAGTAAACACTTGTAACACGTTAAAAATACCTAATAAACCAATATTTGTCAGATAACTAAGGAAAATCAATAACTTTCAGTTGTTCTATAGGTCGGTATTTTGTTTTGCATAGTGATCGCTGGTAGCTCGAAATTTCGTTGAAAAGCAGTCATATTACAAACGTGTAATAACGTGAGAAAATTCTTATATCAAAATTAAATAATAGAATCTAATTACATCTGACCAAATATCTTTCGTTTAATTGGAATAAACCGAACATATCAAGAAAAAACACAATACTAATAATAATAGTCTGTATTTATCAACTCAAGATACAGTGAATAAGAAATAATACTCGTAGTGGCCACGGTGCTTGCGTAAAGTGCAGACGCATTATAATTCGACACGTCTGCAGTTTACTTCTGTTTTGATTGGCCGTACGACTTCGGAAAAAACGATGTGATGGGTTATACCTTATGCGTCTGCAGATTACGTATATGCTTCCGGGATTGGACCGAAGAGTTCTTCGATCTCAATCATGACACGGTCCAATCCCGGCAGTCGTTTGTTACTTAAAGTTAAGTAATCCATTGTTTTATGATATTTTGTAGATGACGGGGCGACAGATAAACGTCAACTGACGTCAACATAACCTACAAAAGTTGGTTAAAATATTGTTATTTCAGGATTTCTTGATTTAAAAAAAACATTGTACCCCTTGGCACTGAAGCTCTTTTTTATCCTTCATGTGGTTTATTTGCTTTGGCCCTACGGGCCTCGGCAACTAAATCCACATTCATGATAAAAAGTTGAACTTCAGTGCCTTGGTATACAAATTACTATTTTTAGTTTTGTTTCATTGGCTTGTTTCTTCAATATTTGTTGTTCAGACTATACACATAGCTGTTGTTTTTGGAAAATCTGCACTCGTGTTCCGCAGGTGCAGAGTTTCATCACAACAGCTACTCTTGTTCTGTTACGATAGTAGTTTGTATACGGACTTTATAAGGACAGTGTGGTCAATTTTGGTCATCTTTCTGATTGGCTATTGAGATATCCGCCATCTTGAGACGTTCACGAAATTACACATAGTCACACAAAATTGCTTCTAAGTCTTTTATTAGGTATTGAAAGTAGCCCCAATATCAAGTCGAATGAAATAATCCTCATAAAATTCTACAACTTTCTGTATAAGCGAATGCTGAATTTTCGTTTGCGTAAGCATTAGCCCAAATAAAAAGCTATAATATACTATATATATATTTCTAAAAGTCCTGACTGACTCACTCACCCACTCATCAACGCCCAGCCCAAACCCTTGGACCTAGAAAGCTGAAATTTTGCATAGAGGTTCCCTTTATGACGTATACAAGGAATAAGGAAGGATATTTCGAAATTCAACCCCTAAAGGGGTAAAATGGGGGTTTCAATTTTGTATGGAGAAATAATATTAAATAGACATTTCGACTTGAAACTTCGTAGGAGTATTCCTAAAAACAAATAATCAAACACGTATTTCGTGATTTTCCGAAAATCAACCCCTTAGGGGGTGAAATGGGGTAAGTAAGCCTAAAAATCGATATGGGTGTCGTTATTGAGGTTTTTTGGGACGTTGATTGCGAAAATTACATTTATTTTTAAGTCCAAGACGGTGAACATGACATAGGGGAAGAAACGGGACGGGACGGGACGGGACTAGACTGGACGGAACGGGACGGACTGGACGGGACGGGACTGAGCGGGACGGGACTGGACGGGAAGGGACGGAACGAGACGGGACGGGACGGGGCAAAGCGGGACGGGGCGGGGCGGGACGGGGCGGGACGGGTCGGGGCGGGGCGGGACGGACGGGACGGAAAGGGAAGGAAAAGGATGGGATGGAAGGGGAGGGGATGGGATGGAAGGGGAGGGGCGGGACGGGAAGGGATGGGACTGGACGGGAGGGAAAGGGGCGGGACGGGACGGGACGGGAAGGGTCGAGACGGGGCGGGGCGGGGCGGAACGGGATGATACGGAAAGGAAAGGGAAGGAATGGGATGGAAGGGGAAGGGACGGGACGGGAAGGGACTGAACAGGAAGGGACTGGACGGAAAAGGAAGGGACGGGACGAAAAGGAACTAGACGGGACGGGACGGAAAGGGAAGGGGAGGGAAGGAATGGGATGGAAGGGGAGAGGCGGGACGGGACGAGACGGGACGGAACGGGACGGGACGGGACGGGACGGGACGGAATGGGACGGTACGGAGATGGGGACGGAGAAAGGGACGGGGACGGGGATAGGATGGGATGGGATGGGATGGGATGACAGAAAATAATTAGTCATTATTTAATACACAAATAACGAACCTCGCGCGAACGAAGTCGCGGGTAAAAGCTAGTACTATATAAATGTTTTAATGCCAAAGATTATTGCATCAAATTATAGAAAATTTATGGGTTATGTAACACTGAATATTATACAGGGCGGGCTACGAAACTTGTAGCCCCTGACGAATTTTGACTGCAACCCAAATGACAAATGTCATTACATTCTAGATGGCTATATTTCTTATAAAGCAAAAACAGATCAGCGTAGGTATTGTCACACAAATTACAAATTGTCATTTTGACAAGTTAGTGTTTTCAAAATTAGTTATCGCAAAGGTAAAGTTATGTTTACAAATAAAGAAATAACATATATGATAATAGTATTTGGAGAAGCCCACAAAAATGCAAGTACTGCTCGCACTTTATACATTCAGCGTTATCCTAATCGCATTATTGTGTGGTCACATGATTGGACCCTTCTTTTTTATTGAAAATTTAACAGGTGAACGATATTTACGATTTTTGCAAGATATACTACCTGGATTACTAGAAGACGTTCCACTAAACGTTGGACTACAAATGTGGTTCCAAAATGATGGCGCCCGAGCGCATTACCACCGAGATGTATTTTGGCGTCCATTAAGTCCCGATCTAACTCCATTAGATTTTTTTTCTATAGGGTAGTACTGTTAAGGAAGAGGTCTACCAAACGCAATTTGAAAGCGAAGAGAAATTAAGAAACCGAATAGTAGAAACGTGTGCATCCATTACACCAGCTATTTTGGCTCGTGTTAGATCTATTGTCAAACGAATAAGAACATGTTTACAAATTAATGAAGATAATTTCGAACATTTGTTATAACATTTAGGGAATTTATAATTTGGCTAAACTTTAATATAGCGTCCCCAGTCACACACATATACGTGAATATTTTGACTACTTTTCGGGTTTTTTTTGCGCTTGTGCGGCAAACGTCAAACCCAGTGAGAACGCTATACTGAAGTTTTCCCTACCATTTTTTACGTTTGGTTGAGTTTGCATGTATTTAAATAAAAGTATGTCGTTATCGAATTAATTCTGTAACAGTTACCATGCGTCAGCGTTCGTGGTATTATTGCGATCAGTTTTTGCATCATAATAAAAGAGATAGTCTAGGTTGCAATGACATCTGCAATTTGGGTTGCTTTAAAAATTCGCCAGGGGCTACAAATTTCGTGGTCCGCCCTGTATTCTTCCAAATTAACTGGTGGTATAAATAGGACGGTTTAATTATGAATAAAAATAAAAAATCCATTTTTGTACGTAGTATCTATGTCAACCAACGCAAAATGTTGTAAATTCTTGTTTTCTATGTACAAAACACAATAAAAAAATTAAAAAAAGCTTAGCCGCGAATGTACGGCTGAAAACCAAACTTACAAAAGAAAATTCGGATTTTTAACAAATCAAATATCTCGAAAACTATTCAAGATATCGTGAAATGAGTGACATATTTGAAATCAGGAGAGAAAACTACATAAAAGTGATATTAAAGCCTAAAATGTGAAAATTCGAACATTAAAGTCGAATATTTCGAAAACGGGTTGAGATATCGAAAAGCCAGTGGTGGATTCGGATTCAGGGGACAAAAATACATGGGGGTCCACCATCAGTTGTATTCTGCCTTAACGGGAACCGTGCGACAGACACACAGACACACAGAAAGAGCGATCATAGTAACCACTTACTTTGTAAGTTTGGTTGATAACAAAGGTCACATTGACTTATATTTCGATATTAGGTTGCTTGTTAACGAGGATTTTTAATCGTTGGCAGCGATTCTTTATGTTTCACATCATCTCTTTCTGTTTAATTCTGTTTAAGTAATATTATTGACATGCTTGTAAAATTAACGTTACACTGCACATTTGACCACCTCACATTGCACAAATTTTCCCGATCGTGGGTATACAGCGCTCTGTATGGCATCTCGGAACTTCACATATGTCCAGTCCGTATAAAGTGACGTTTATGTCATAATATAGCAGGGTGACGTTTGTTTTACAATTTAGTAGGCCATGCACAGAACAATACCTCGGGCCGGTTGCAGAAAGCAACGTTTTAGTCTGGTGTTAGCTAACGCGACGTCAAAGTGAACAAAAACGAATCAAATCTCAAATGCTTATGGTAACTAATACATTAGTAAACAAAATTTGATGCGATTTTGTTCACTTTGACGCGACGTTAGCTAACACCAGACTTAATATTGCTTTCTGCAACGGGCCCCTAAGGTCGTGGCTGGTTGTAGCATATATCCATCCATCCATCCATCCATCCATATATACAGATTGTCCGAAATCCGTTTTGAACATAGGAAATTAATTAGTGCGTTATGTATTAATATTGTTAAATAGTCGTCCCAAATACCACTCGAAGTGGATATATTTTTTAAAAATATTTTGCCATTTTCATAGAAATTATTGCAAATTTCACTCAACTTAATCACACTTAAATGTCACTCGCCTTCGGCTCGTGACATTTTTGATATGATTTAGGGGGTTAAATTTTTTTCGCTGTGAGCCCATTTCAGAGTAAAATGAGATAGAAAGATGTTTTTTGAAATTCCACCCCTAAAAGAGTGAAAAGGGGTAAACTGTGTTTTCATGTGTTCCTCAATATCTCTTAAACCCGTTAAGATATAGGTGTTTGCTTGCAAAAGTTTTCAATACAAATGTCTAAAAACTTATTTCCGGATTTGGTCCTAATCTATATACATATAAAACTGAAAGTCCTGACTCACTCACTCACTCATCAACGCCCAGCCCAAACCCTTGGGCCAACAAAGCTGAAATTTTGCACAGAAGTTCCCTTTATGATGTATACAAGGAATACGGAAGGATATTTCGAACAACCCCTAAAGGGGTAAAATGAGGGTTTCAATTTTATATGGAGAAATAATATTAAATAAGTAGACATTTCGACTTGAAACTTCGTAGGAGTACTCCTAAAAACAAATAACCAAACACGTATTTCCTGATTTTCCGAAAATCAACCCCTTAGTGGGTGAAATGGGGTAAATAAGCTTAAAATACGATATGGGTGTCGTTATTGAGGTTTTTTTGGGACGTTGATTGCGAAAATGGCATTTATTTTTAAGTCCAAGACTGTGGACATGACATAAGGGAAGGGACGGGACAGGACGGGACGGGACTGGACTGGACGGGAAGGGACGGGACGGGATGGAAAGGAAAGGGAGGGGTTGGAAGGAGAGGGGACGGGACGGACGGGAAGGAACGGGATTGGACGGGACGGGACGGGACGAACTGGACGGGAAGGGCCGGGACGGAACGGGACGGGACGGAAAGTGAAGAGAGGGGGTGGGATGGAAGGGGAGGAGACGGGACGGAGCGGGACGAAACGGGAAGGGACGGGACTGGACGGGACGGGACGGGACGGGACTGGACGGGAAGGGACGGGAAGGGAAGGGACGGACAGGGAAGGAACGAGACGGGACGGGGCGGGACGAAACGGGACGGAAAGGGAAGGGGTGGGATGGAAGGGGAGGGGACGGGACGGGACGGGATGGCACGGTACAGAGACAAGGACGGAGAAAGGGACGGGGACGGGCATAGGATGGGATGGGATTGGATGACAGAAAATAATTAGTGATTATTTAATACACTAATAACGAACCTCGCGCAAACGAAGTCGCGGGTAACAGCTAGTCTATATATCGAGAGATAAAAAAAAAACTGTTCCTCAGCGGGCTGTGGAAATTCAACGTATGAATAATATGTTGGTGACACTGTACGTCAATGTCAAATTCGACGTTATCAGGTTAGGTTTTCCGTCAGTTTTGACACAAAATGACGCAAATCCTAACCTGCTAACCTCGAATTTGACATTGACGTACAGTGTCACCAACATATTATTCATACATTGAATTTCCACAGCCCGCTGAGGAACAGTTTTTTTTATCTCTCGATATATAAAACTAAAAGTCCTGCCTCACTCATTTATTCATTCACTCACTCATCAACGCCCAGCCCAAACCCTTGGACCTAGAAAGCTGAAATTTTGCACAGAGGTTTCCTTTATGATGTATACAAGGAATAAGGAAGGATATTTCGAAATTCAACCCCTAAAGGGGTAAAATGGGGGTTGCAATTTTGTATGGAAAAATAATAGTAAATAGACATTTCGACTTAAAACTTCGTAGAAGTACTCCTAAAAACAAATAAGCAAACACGTATTTCGTGATTTTCCGAAAATCCCACCTTAGGGGGTGAAATAGGGTAAATCAGCCTAAAATACGATATGGGTGTCGTTATTGAGGTTTTTTTGGGACGTTGATTGCGAAAATGGCATTTATTTTTAAGTCCAAGACTGTGGACATGATATAAGGGAAGGGACGGGACAGGACGGGACTGGACGGGACGGGACGGGACTGGACTGGATGGGAAGGGACGGGACGGGACGGAAAGAAAAGGGAGGGGTTGGAAGGAGAGGGGACGGGACGGACTAGAAGGAGCGGGATTGGACGGGACGGGACGGAATGGGACGGGACGAACTGGACGGGAAGGGCCGGGACGGGACGGGACGGGAAGGAACGAGACGGGACGGGGCGGGACGGAACGGGACGGGACTGAAAGTGAAGGGAGGGGATGGGATGGAAGGGGAGGAGACGGGACGGAGCGGGACGAAACGGGAAGGGACGGGACTGGACGGGACGGGACTGGACGGGAAGGGACGGGAAGGGAAGGGACGGACAGGGAAGGAACGAGACGGGACGGGGCGGGACGAAACGGGACGGAAAGGGAAGGGGTGGGATGGAAGAGGAGGGGACGGGACGGGACGGGATGGCACGGTACAGAGACAAGGACGGAGAAAGGGACGGGGACGGGCATAGGATGGGATTGGATGACAGAAAATAATTAGTGATTATTTAATACACTAATAACGAACCTCGCGCGAACGAAGTCGCGGGTAACAGCTAGTCTATATATCGAGAGATAAAAAAAAAACTGTTCCTCAGCGGGCTGTGGAAATTCAACGTATGAATAATATGTTGGTGACACTGTACGTCAATGTCAAATTCGACGTTATCAGGTTAGGTTTTCCGTCAGTTTTGACACAAAATGACGCAAATCCTAACCTGCTAACCTCGAATTTGACATTGACGTACAGTGTCACCAACATATTATTCATACGTTGAATTTCCACAGCCCGCTGAGGAACAGTTTTTTTTTTATCTCTCGATATATAAAACTAAAAGTCCTGCCTCACTCATTCATTCATTCACTCACTCATCAACGCCCAGCCCAAACCCTTGGACCTAGAAAGCTGAAATTTTGCACAGAGGTTTCCTTTATGATGTATACAAGGAATAAGGAAGGATATTTCGAAATTCAACCCCTAAAGGGGTAAAATGGGGGTTGCAATTTTGTATGGAAAAATAATAGTAAATAGACATTTCGACTTAAAACTTCGTAGAAGTACTCCTAAAAACAAATAAGCAAACACGTATTTCGTGATTTTCCGAAAATCAACCCCTTAGGGGGAGAAATGGGGTAAATCAGCCTAAAATTCGATATAGGTGTCGTTATTGAGGTTTTTTGGGACGTTGATTGCGAAAATGGCATTTGAAATTTGGCAGGCAGATTTCTCATAGGGAGTAGGCATCCGCTAAGAAAGCATTTTTGAAAATTCAACCCCTAAAGGGGTAAAAAAGGTTGGAATTTTGTAAGATCAAATTTTGAACTAAGTCATTCACAGTTTTTGGAAATTTGTCCCCTGGGGGTGAAAATAGGAGATGACGGGACAGGACGGGAAGGGACGAGACGGGACTAGACGGGAAGGGATGGGAATGGATGGGAGGGGAGAGGAGGGAACGGGGAGGGACGGGACGGGAAGGAAAGGGATGGGATGGGATAGGAGGGTGGAAGGGAACGGGGCGAGACGGGACGGCACGCGATGGGAAGAAAGGGGATGGGATGGGTGGGGGGGGGGGGAGAGACGGGACGGGACGGGACGGGACGGGAAGAAAAGGAAAGGGATGGGATGGGATGGGAGGGGGAAAGGACGGGACGGGACGGGACGAGGCAGGACGAGACGGGACGGGGCAAGACAGGACTGGACGGGAAGGAAAGGGATGGGATGGGAGGGAACGGGGTGTACATACGAGTATCCTCTATGTATACTTTTAAAAAGAACGCATCAATTACGCGTACTACGTAGACAACCACAATAGACACGTGACTGACAGCGAATCCTAGTTTATAATTTTTTTATAGGTTATGTGCCATACGTTATGAATAAATTAAAGTTGATGGAACATCAAAATAACTTTAATTAAAATATTATTCTAAAACAAAATATCAATAATACAAAACAGAAATCAAAATAAAACGGCAATAGTTAGAAGGTGAAATTTCATTCTCTCTAACGAATTGAGTTACAAGTGTTCAAAATGACCACCTTGCACTTCTAAAAAGTAACCTAGCTGGTCTCGAAAAGAACCCACAACATTCGCGAGAAAGTCAGGATTCAATCTATTGCATTCGGTACGTATGCGATCTTTTAATTCCTCAATACTTTGTAATGGAACATTCGTATAAATTTTTAACTTCAGGCAGCCCCAAACAAAGAAGCCGTTGGATGACAAATCTGCAGACCGCGGTGGCCACGATACGGGACCGAATCTTTCTATCCAGCATCCTAGAAACCTGCCGTTTAGAAAGTTTATGGAATATGGAGGGGCTCCATCCATCTGAAACCACAGATCATCGATGTTTAAGCTTTCTATTGCCAGAATGATGTCGTTTAGTGAGATTCCCGTCAATAAAATATGGACCAATTTTCGACTATTCTTAGCTATATATAAACTGTCCCAGTGTATTGGGTGCGAGTTAAATTTTGTAAATGGAGGTTAGTGCGGGACCAATATCTGTGGAATAGGAAAGAAGGAGGTTAGCAAGATAAAATGGATAAATGAGGAATAAGATACACACTGGAAATTTTGTGAATTAACTTCTCCAATTATTGTAAACGTTGCTTCATTACTAAAAACTATCTTATTTAAAATGTCTTCGTGTTCATTAAGTGAATTAAATAAAGTTTCACAAAAGCTTGTACTGTTTTCTTTCTTTGTCTTGGTCAAATAGTTGCTGGTAATTAGAAAATTTGTACGATTTATATTTAAATTCTGTTAATGCTTTAAATACTGAGGTTTTAGATACATTAAAACGCGAAGCTATTTCTCGTAGGGATATAATGGGGTTTTCTTCAAAGTAACATAAAATATTTAATTACATTTCTTCAGTTAATATTTACATGCTTAATTTTAATTCTTGTTTTATGTTTTATGAGAACTGATTACGCAGCCTTACGATTTAAATTTTCTAATAATATTTTGTATGGTTCTAATGCAAGGAATAGGCCTTTCTGGATATTTTGTTGAAAATAAGTCTCTCGCAGTCTTTAAGCTGTTAGCATTCTGATACCACATTACAATTTCTACTTTTTCGTCTTTACTATACGTGATTATATCAAAAATGCAAGAAAATACTTTAAATAAAGACTACTATTCTTTGACATTAAATTAATGAATTTTTGTCACAGCATGCTATTTGTTTTAAATTAAAACTCTTAAATTGTAGTTTGCTGTATAAGTGGTTGCCTAGATATAGGGTATAACAATGCTTTGATGGGTTTTTTTCTTAAAGTATACACAGGGAAAAGAAAAGAAAAATTCCCTGTATATAATATTTTGCACATAGCTCATGTTTTTACCTTTGAAGAAAAACAGCATATTTTGGACCTAAGATATACAGGGCGAATACCTTAAATGAAATTTCTTTTTCCTTTGATATTTTCAAAATTTTTAGTTTCAAAGCTGCCACTTTCTTTTACTGTGCATTTAATATTTGATAATATCAATTATAAACTCAGCATGCGAATTGATTACCGAACACATATTTTTTTATTAATCGTTAAATTTAAATGCCTCTAGTATCAACAATACTTACTTTAATTTTTATTATTATATTGCGTCAATATTTTACACCTAGCAACACAACTTCGTACTGAGAAATGTAACTTTGCAAAACATAAATACAGTGGAAATAACTTGTGCCTTACTTACTTAGGTACTTAATTGATTCCTCTTCTACCATTTTAACAGTGTAGGGTATAGTTTTTTGTCTTACTTTTTATGAATTTTTTAATATTTCCCCCATTTGACAATTCCACGGTATTTTTAGATGTCCTTTTGGCCTTCTTTTCTGCATTTTTTTAACTCCATACTGTTTTTGGAAGTATGTGTACATCCATTCTTATTAAATTGCCCATCCATCTTAGCTGTCGTTTTTTTCTTCATGGCCGTAGCTACAGGCTTGGGCGCTCCGGGGCAACAAATTATCTTCCTCTTTACCTCTACACCGCTTTCATTTAGTAAGCCTTTTTTAATAGGGTTGCTATTTGGTGTTTTTTTTTCTGTTAAGATAGAAGAATGGGCATTTAAAACAGACAAAACACTTATTTACTTGACACATTGAGTTAACTGTAGAAGCTTGCTAACCAATTGGCTAAGGCTTTAGCCTTATACTGCAGCGGTCCCGGTTATTATTATTAATTTAGTGGTAGTCGTCATGGTGTAAAGAATACAAGGTGAAACGTTCCCAGATCTGCGCAGTCGTTCACAAAGTAGAGGAGGGATTTCAACCAATCCCCAATGCGCCTACTCAGGAAATCCATCATGGCCGCGATGTCAGTCGATGTCAAATTCGAGATTAGCAGGTTAGGTTTAACCTCGAATTTGACATAGGCAGCGTCTTCAACAATACATTTCAGTACTACCATTCGTGCCCTTTGTGGGCGCATCTCTTATTGATTGAATTTGAGGCTCCGCCCACAATTTTCAATTAAAAGCAAAGCTAGATATCTGAGCCCTTCCTGTCCCATAGTGTCTCGTATGTAATAATTCTTGATCAATTTCAGTTTTGAAAATGACCGTTCGACAGGGTTGCCAACACTGTCATTTTGACCCGAAGACTTCGGGTTTGGCAATAATTATTCTTCGGGGTTCGAGTTTTCAATAAAATTCTTCGGGTTAACTAAAAGTTCATTCATACATGGATTGCGAAAAGTTGTACTCCTGCTTAAAAGCTCCAGAGCAGAAGTCATTGGTAAGAAAGTGGCCAAAGAGGAAAATATATATATATATATATAATCAAATCCCCATATAATTTTAGAAAATATCTTTTTTTTCAGAATAACGTAGTTTCGTAGTAGTTTACTTAACTTCTAATATGAATTTTATTTGAACGTCTTTTATGGAATGTATGTTCTATTATTAGATTTAATATTGTATTTTATGCAAACAAATGCTCGCAAAGCCGGTCCTGTGCTGGACGTGTATTGTGAATTTTGGTTTCTGCGAGTGCAGCAAGAAACATGCTGTACGTGGGATGCTGGGATTTTCAACTCATGCAAATTCAACTAAAAGCCAGCAGTCGCACGCACCCTCTTCTGGGAGGAAAGTATAGTGCGTGAATTCTTCCAGGGAGATATAAGTTAATTTCAAGCGGCACTAAAAGAGCATGGCAGCCAACTTTTGCTGCAAACAGTGTTAAAGTTCAGCGCGCCAGCGTTTGCAAATACCGCAAACGCATTTTCCGAGTGTACATGTAAGTACACGCATTGTACTATATTTAAAGGCTTATTTGAAGTGTCAATTTTGAGAGGCGCTAATTCAACTGTCCTTACAAGGCCTGCGCGCGATCAGTGGTTCCCGGCATAATGTCCGCCAGAAGCGGGTGATGCCATCGAGGCGTGTCGTTTCCAAGGGTATGCAGCAGCCAGTTCCAGGTTAAATGTTTGCAAAGCGTAATAAGGTTGCGTTTAACTGCAAGCTTTTTCAAACGCGCAGGAATGTGTTTTTAGCGACTCAAATAAGTACCAGTTTTCAGACAATTTTGGCATTCCAGTTTTGTTAGACATTTTGACATTTGCGTTCTTTTAAAAGATAATTATTTCAACACTATTTTTGGTGATGTTCTACGTTGTTCATGTATGTTTGCAACATGCCTGCGAGTAGTCTCAATCTATATTGGACCTAGGTTGTATAGGTGTTTTGTGTTTTTTTGTGTTTTGAAGTCAATATATGATGTAAAGAATTCAAAGAATTTGGATTTTTTGTGCATTGTTTAAGTAAAGTTTCAGTCCGACCAACACTGTAAGGGGGAACCAGATTTCTGTTTTGGCAGATAGTGATCTTGCATAAGCGACTGACTGAGATATTAAGAAAGTTTCATGTTCACTGGGCGTAAGGGATAAAAAGGGCAATTATTTAAATATTAACGCGTAAGTACGAGACGTCTTGTTCAAACGGCCGAAAACATTACGGCGCCGACATAGTTTCACTCTGAGTATTACGCGTCTCGTGCGCATGCCTGAGAATTCGAACTGCGCCTTTAGAAGCGAATTTTAAACTCGACCGTGAGGTTCATTTCCCCACCGCGCGGACGACGCGCTTGCGCACAGCTCACCAAATACATCGAAGAGTTGGTTGTCTGTCTCACTTACGCTGTGACCTCCCCAATCATAGCCACTAGCAATATAGATATAAAATATATGGCTTCACCCTATTTGTTCAATCCGCCTAGTGGAAGTATTATTTGTGTGATATCAGGTAGCACCACAAATAACGAGTAAAGGGAGTAATTGTAAAATGCAGTTTGCAAGGCATCATAGAAATTGTTACAAAACATGATTAATTCCTTGTAAAGAATCTAATTTTTATGCTTAGTTTTCATGTACAGTCGTGTTCATTAAAGTGTTGTACAACATTTGTGCTTTATGAATATAAATTAATTACACAAAGTTGCTAGGGTTGCCAACCGTCCTTTATTTGAAAGGACAGTCCTTTATTTCAAAATAAAGTCCTTTGTCCTTTAGTAAGTTGTCAAAGGACAGTAAATGTCCTTTAAAACCAAACAGTTTATCAGTACCTTAAAAAAACTAATATTCAAATAAAAAACATGTCCCATTTAATGCTCAATAGTAATTTGTATACCAAGGCAGTGAAGTTTATCTTTTTATTACGTATATGGATTTAGTTGCCGAAGTGTATCGATGTGAGATAGGTGACTTGCAAGTTGAATACCTCTAAAATGGGTTTATTTTGTTTTTTCTTTTTTTTTTATTAACTCCTATTTTAAATAGAACACACGCCATATAATTATATTTTTTAATTCAGCTTAAAATTTTAGAGAAAATCGTACGACACTCATTAATGACCAATAGAAAAATTAGTTCACGAGCCATAACCAAGAAAACAACAAAATTTCTTGGAAATTTTTTGTAGGGATGGGTTACTTCTTTTTAGGGTTTGTGTCGTTGCGATTTTCTTACCGAATCTGCATTCGAGCATTAATTCATATCCGGAAATTATTTTTCGTGTATTCCAACAACGTCCTGATTTGCCCTCGCGTCCCGCTCGGGCAAATTAATACGACATTGTTGGAACGCACTCAAAAAATTTCCGGAAAGAATTAATGCTCTTATGAGATTATATGTGAAAATTTGTCTCTTCAACTAACTCTCTATTTTGTACGGTTTCTGTAGAATTTGTAATTTTTGAAAAAAATTACAAATGCTTCAAAATTAAAAATCAAATTTTTGGTTAATTATAAGATCACTGTAAAAGGAAGTTCTGTGTGTGTATCACACCAAATTTTTAGGTATGGACTCGACTAGAATAACTGTTTTGTTTTTGGTTTATGTTTTAGTTTTTTTATTTGTGTTATTGTGTTTGTTAAAAAGGACAGACAGACTTTTTTTAATATGATTTTATATCTACTTATATGCATATTATATTAAAAATAGTATACATTTTCCTATATCTTATATTAGTATTATTTTGGTAAATGCACAAAAAAAAATTTGATAGACCAAAAACCGATTTTTTTAGCGTGCACCCAAAAAAACTTTGCGCCTTCGGCGAATTTCCTACGGCGCTGGTTTGTCCTTTGATTTTATATTCGAAAGTTGGCAACCCTACAAAGTTCTAAAAAGTTTTTTGTATATACAAATACTTTGAACGTATACATGTAAGTCTACGTAGCTAATGATACAGTGCGAGCCTTTGTTGAATAATAACACAACCACCAATAAACTTACAACTGGTGTGAACACCACGACTGTACTTGTACAAGTGGTCCTACCTTACTGTCATCAGTACTAAAAATCAATATAATGAATTACATGAAATATGGTTTGTTAAAATAAATCGGTCTTTTAAGCAACAATTAAAACATGATAAAAAGTGCAATTTGATTTTTTATAATGTTTTGAAGACGGGTTCTGTAGTTAAGCAAATATGGCAAAACAATTAAAAGTTCTTGATATTTGAAGTTTCAAGTCATTCTTAATGTACAGTGTGTTCAAAAATGTGTTGTACATAATACAGTCTGTTCACTAAACATAAAAACACAAAGTGGCCTTTGATTTCTAAAATTTCATGAGTGTACTTCCAAAATGCATCATTTGTCTAGGAATGTACTTACAAAAAGTTACTAAAACAACTAGGTTAAGAGTGTGACATTTAATTAGCATCTGTCATAACTACTTTTAAGGATGTTAAACAAATACTGTGTTGGATACTATTGATGTAGCATTTATTAATAAGTATTTTTATTACATTTTATAAAAGTTCAGGCAAGAATTTCCAGAATAGTATACAGTGTGTCCAAGATAAGGAGGGCCAGTATGGGGATCTCGGTAATGGTAAGAGATACAAATTTGGTTAAATGGAAAGAAAGTTGCGCAATTAAAGGACTAAAAAAATGACGTTTAGAAATTCTTGATATGATTTTTCGTTTTTGAATTATCTCAAAAAAACCGAATTTTTGGATTTTTTATTTTATTTTTTTCTGGCGTTAATATTAAAGTTAGAGCGAAACTGATTAAACTTCTTTATAGCAACTTTTAGTGGACTTAATGATTACGTTATCAATTTTTTTATCCGACGTTTCGTCTTCGAGAAACCATCATCAACTTCATTTTTTTAAATACGGTCCTGGTTTTTTTATGCCAAATTTGGAAAGCCCTTGTTACTCTGAATTCAACAATGTGCCACATATTATGGTTTAATTACATTTCAAGCTTTTTTCTGATCATTATAGGAAAATTTTTTAGATACGGACCTGCATTTCTCATAATTTTGTAAAAATAAGTTCATACAGTAAGTTAGGCCTTTTTAAATCCCGTTAAAATATTAAAATGCACATCATAATGTCATAATTCTGATACATTAATTTAATAACCAACCAATAACTATTAACAATAAACAAAAAAGAAATGAACAAAAGATAGACAGAAAGAATAACAAAACGAACATCGAAACCATTTAATAGGTATTAAATTTACAGAAGGCGTTCAAAAAGGTTGCCATCATTCTCTATGCATAAATAACATCTAACTGTAGAATCTAAAACATTATTCAGCAATACTGGCGTTATACTTTGAAAGGCTTCAAGAACCATTCTTCTAAGTTCTTCTTCTATTTCAAAACGTTAAATACCTATTACATTGTTTCAAGGCTCGTTTTCTCATTCTTTCTGCCTATCTTTTGTTCATTTATTTGTTGTTTATTGTTAATAGTTATTGGTTGCTTATTAAATTAATGTATCAGAATTATGACATTAGATTGTGCATTTTAATATTTTATGTCCTACCAGTACATTAATTGAAATTAATGACTCTATTTTAAGGTATCTTAGATACAAAATAACGCTCCATGGCAATTATTTTCTTCATAAGAATACTAGGGTTATTATGAAAAATTAACAGTATTTGTTTCCATGGACACAACTTTATTATGCACCACTGTCACAATGAAAATTAATGACAGCTCAGCTAATGTCACAAATCTAACTTAGATCAGCTAACTAGATCAATCTTAAATACTATATCATAGTAATTATATGAATTGAATATGAATATGAATTAGGGAAGAAAATTGGTAGGACATAAAACCTTGAAGGCACCACGGGCATTGTGAGCCAAGAGCCCGCGATTGTTGTACACACCTCGGGCCAAACCCTCGGTTAGTACACTAACAATCTTGGGCTCTTATTTTACTGATAATGCCCTTGGTACCTTAATAACTATTAACGGCATGTAAAAAGGCCTAACTTACTGTATGAACTTATTTTTACAAAATTATGAGAAATGCAGGTCCGTACCTACAAAATTTTCTGATGATGATCAGAAAAAAGTTCGAAACGTAATTAAACCATAATATGTGGTACATTTTTGAATTTAGAGTAACAAGGGCTTTGCAAATTTGGCATCAAAAAACCAGGACCGTATTTAAAAAAATGAAGTTGATGATGGTTTCTCGAAGACGAAACGTCAGATAAAAAAATTGATGACGTAATCATTAAGTTCACTAAAAGTTGCTATAAAGAAGTTTAATCAGTTTCGCTCTAACTTAAATATTAACGCCAGAAAAAAATAAAATAGAAAATCCAAAAATTCGGTTTTTTTGAGATAATTCAAAAACGAAAAATCATATCAAGGATTTCTAGACGTCACTTTTTTAGTCCTTTAATTGCGCAACTTTCTTCCCATTTAACCAAATTTGTATCTCTTACCATTACCGAGATCCCCATACTGGCCCTCCTTATCTTGGACACACTGTATACTTTGACACTGAATTAATGATATTTATTAATTGCCATTTTTAAATTCAAAGTCACCTTTATGCAGGTATGGAAACCTTTGCAAAACAAAATACAGAATCCCTAGCAGACAAATTTTACGTATATGCCAACTTCAAGAAAAATTATATGTTTTTGTCTTTACTGAATGGCCTATAGGTAAAGTACGTTTTTTTTTAAACAAGAGATCAATAACAAAACCAATTAAGGTAGGCTGTGATATGTGTTATACGTTTGGCAGTACTGAAGTGTATTGTCAGTATATGTCAAATTCGATATTAGTAGGTTAGGTTTTGTTTGTTATTTGCATATATCTAATACTTACTATAATGTGTTGCCTAAGGAGCATCAGCTAGAAATTTACATAGTAAAATTAGAACCTAGGTATAGGAACTATTGGAAAATGTTGTAGTGTTCTGTAAATATATTTCAGGCTTCTTGGCCCTTCTTCAGTACATCATGTTCATATAAAAGGTACAAATAACATCTGTAGTAATGAGTCTGGAACTGTTAATTAGTAACGCAAATAACGAGTGTTTTCACAAGAGGTAATGATATAATCCTTCTTGCAATTGTTGTTATAGATTAGAACAGTTATTGTCAAATGGTAAGAATTAAATGGAGCGTTGTAAAAAGAATCTTCAATTGTTAAAACAGAGATTTCTTTATATTCTGTGATGTAGTCGTAACGTTCCATTACACAAAATATCTTTAAGAAGTTCCCATTTAGGTGCATAGTAATAAGTAGGTAACAATTGTGAGTTTTCCGATGGGAATTAAAATGTTGATTAAGGCTTAATATTGTTAATATCAATGAGGTGGCTCATCATGGAATGATATTTATGTCAGATCTTCTAGTAAAAACTTTTCCCTTCAATATTTGATTCATGTGGTTATTTTATGTGGAAAGAATATATTTTGAGAAGATTTTAATTACAGTTTTATTTGATTGAAAACTTTGTGTAGTTAATTTAAATTCATAAAGCACAAATGCTGTACAACACTTTAATGAACACGACTGAACCTATAATTGTGTAGTTAGTACCTATTAGAGTTATTTTTAGAAGTTACATAGGCCATATTTGATTATTTATTGGCGAATATAATAGCTAATTTAGCTAATTGTTAACAGAGTTCTCCAATATAAATTACTCAACTATTGATAAGCGTGATATGCATTTTTTCATTAAAAGGTTTCTCAAAATTAATTAGATTACACGACTACCATATGTGGGACACCCTTTATATACACAACAGGTTATAACTAGAGCGAGGATTAAAAAGCATTTATTTTTGGTGAATAAGCGCTTATAATAAGCTTTTGAACCTGAAAATAAAGCCAAAATAAGCACTCAAAAAATCTTAATAAAAGAAAAATTCAAGAGGTAATTTTGTTAGCAATTGTATTGACAAAATAAACAAACTAAATACAAACACAGTGTAACAAAAATATTAAATTGTATTACATATAGTTAATAGATGATTGATTAAAAATATTATAAAAGCAATTTAATGATTTTTCCAAATTTTTTGGTGAAAAAGATTGCCCGCGGTCTGTTAAAATATTCTTGTAAATAGAGAAACTTCTCATTACGTCTACCCATATTATTGGTGCATATTTAAATGAATTAGCTGGAATAGTAAAATTATCGACAGTTTTTTCTATTAATAATTTTGCCGTATTAGCAAGTGTTTGAAATCCTGAATTTTTGAAAAGAACATCCTTTAATTTTTTATTAACTACTTCTCCAATATGTCCACGTACATCCTGAGTATGCTGTATGAAATCATCAACAACTTTTACCAGCGGTAGATTTTTGGATAGTTTTGCTTACCAATACATAATTTGCTTTTAGGAATTCCAAATTTTGCAGTAAAACGTCATCTTTTAAAACTTCTTGGCACTCTTTAGTTGATACTTCAGCAGTTTCAGGTAATAAATCACACACAAACCTTTGAAATTGTTCTATACAGGGTGTCCACAAAATGGCGGATTAACTCTACGGTGTGTTACTTGGGGAAGCCTAGTGAACCCTGAATGTTCTGTGTAATACATGACTGCTTTTAACCAGATGCTGCATCTAGCGAGAATGGGTTTCGGTGGTAAAGGAACATTTTCCAACTGGTCTTCAAAAGCTTGAATTTTAAGGTGTCTTCAGGAAAAAATACTTTCCGTTTTTAATTAAGAGATTAACAAGCGGAAATTGAGGTTTTATTGTCTCGGCTATTCGAGCTAATGTGCAAGGTATGTACAGTACATCATATTTTCGTAAAAAACTTTCAAAACGCTGGCCGCTTTGACCATGTAGGCTGCCGCATCTGTTACTATTAACAGTATTTTTCATTAAGAACGCGATGTGGTAAGAAGAAATTAGTTAAACTTTCTTGCACAAGTCTAGCAATTGTCGAATGATTTGTTTTTTGTAACTCTTTGTAAGAAATCAAGAAGGGTCCAACCGATTTTTCATTATCTAAAACACTGACAAGTAAATTAGCCATTAAATTTTTAGGCATGATACTTAAAATAAATTAAAAATAAGTCAAAAACGATTACCAGTGTTAAAAATCTTCCCTTTACAGTGATCTTATAATTAGCCAAAAATTTGATTTTTAATTTTTAAGCATTTGTCAAAAATTGCAAATTCTACGGAAACCGTACAAAATAGAGTGTTAGTTCAAGAGACTAATTTTAGGCTGAATTCAAAAATGTAATAATATACCGAGTGTTCTATTTACAATAGAAGTTAATAAAAAAAAATAGAAAAAACAAAACAAAAGAAACTCATTTTAGAAGTATTCAACTTGAAAATCACCTATCTCACATCAACCCACATTAAAAATGTAAAATTTGAAAAAATCAGAGCCGTTTTTGAAAAATCGAAAAAAATTGAGAGTAAACACCTACTTTCGGTTATGCGATTTTCTTCAAAAGCTTGGTGTCGCATTTAGATAGTACACAAAACTTATATATGAAGTTTCAACGCCAACGTTTTTGAGATATTCTGTTCACATACACATAGACCAATGAACAAAAACATGTTTTTTTCCGTTCAAGGGACTCTTAAAACGTGAAGATGTGTTGAAAACTCAATTTCGAATTTTTGGGGTGAATCCAAAAGCGTTAAGCAAGCATTTATGAAAAACAAGCAAAATAAAAGTAGTGCCAAACGCATAAATTTATTGTGAAATGTGTACATCTAAAATCATTTGCAACTGCTCATGTTAGACAAATAAGCAAAATGCCATAAATCCGAGCTCTTGTTATAACCATCAATTCTGTTTGAAATAAAAGTATTTTCTTGTTACCATTTACAAACTTTATTCTAATAGAAACAAACTCATACACTTAATTTAGGATTTACGTAAAACTATTGTTACTATGATAAACATTTCCTGAATACCGTTAAACTATAAATTGACAATCTGAAATATCACAAAGCCCATTAAGGATTGGGGAATGAACTATGTTAAAAAAAATATATTACATTATGTCTATGCGAGCAACTTCTTGTCGAAAAGGAATTCTCCCAGGGCACCATGTTTATCCATCATTTTATCAAGATTGGAGATCTTTCCAGCAAGCTCACGTTGACCTTTGTGTTGCTCTTCTAGGAACTCTCCAGTCAAGTAATCTACCAACTGATAAGAAATAATAAGATACTGTCTGGTAAACAACGAACAATAACCATTAGTGACTGCAACTTACATGATAATCGTTGAAGCTGGTTGAGGCCGTCTCTTGAGGATCTTCGCAAACCTTGATAACTTCACGGATTTTCTTGGTTACAGTCGCTTCCAGCCTCAAGGCATCCTTCAAGGCACTAACGCCATCTTTCCAGTCGGTAATTGCAGGCTCAATCTATTCAAAATATTCAGTTGTTATAATATGAGGAAAGCGGAATGTTATGAAAATAATTGCAACATTGATGATTAACACTCACATGCTTCTTGATAAGACTGCTGACGCTAGATGCCAATTCCCCTCTCATGAGCAAGTATGTTATCAACTTGATGGCATGCTGTCTCTCTTCACTGGCGGATTCGAAGAAAAACTTAGCGAAACCGGGCCGGTTGATCGTATCTCGTGAGAAATGGGCCCCCATGGCGAGGTATTGGATGGAAGCTTTCAGTTCTTCTTGAATTTGATCTCTCATTTTGCGAACACATGGACTTACCATGTCGATCCATTCTTTCGGTATATCTGGTTGCCTTGAAGTACCTTTACAACAAAAGAATCTTCATTTAAGTCTTCATGGATGATGAGTAAACAAGTGATAGTAATATATGATCATGACCTCCCCGGATAAACAAAAAAACCTTAAAAAAAGTTGAATTATCGTTGGCTATTTTCAATTATGGAACTGGTGGCGAAAATTTATTTATTTAAGGTTAGAAAACGTTGCTAAGGCGTAACAGAAATAGTTTATTCAGAATTCTGCTCTTAAAATAACTACAATTGTAAATACTCGATAACAAGGTTATTAATCAACCTTTATTAAATATTCTGGAAATTTAAATCGGTCATCCGTCCTCAGCTGATACTTCGCAATAAAAAAAAAACACTTGGAACACTGCAGTTTGAACTCGTGGGAATTTTGTACATTCTGGAATTCCTTTATATTTATCTACTTACATTGTAACTGAGCAGCTGAAGCTGTAATGACAGCAATAAGCACTAAACCGAAAACTGCGGCCTTCATGATTGTTGAGAACTTTTTGCGCAACACTCAGTACAAAAATAAATGAAATCGTCCACTAGTCCGCCTTTACACGCACTGGTGTAGAAGGTGACTATACCAAATACTAGATGTGCGAAAGCTGATAAACGTGATAATAATGCACTACTGCGCTCTGCGTCCCACCAAATTCAACCATACGCTTATTCGTAGTGGATTTCCACTCGCCCTTCCAAGAAGATTGCCCCCCCTGCCTGACGCAGCACTTTCTTTTGTCATTAAAATGCGCAGCGGCGCAATGCGCACGCGCCTACTGCGTGTTTAATTGTTGTCTGCAATTTCCAAGGATATTCGTCATTCTTTGTGATTACGCTGGCGAGAAACCAGGTCGGTATTATGCAGATTCCGTTTGCCTTAACTATTGTTTAGTTGCCTTTCTTTGCTGTAGGGATCATGAAGGTGTTCGTCGTTTTCGCTGTTGCATTGTTGTCGGCACTCGTGGCCGCTCAGGATGTTTGCTACAAAGACGCAGCCCGCGCCTGCAAAACCACTACCAAAAGTAAGTTTATCTCAAAACCTTGTTTATCAGCAGCATAACTCATAATTTCTAGAAGTGGATGGACTGATTAACTGTAATGCAAAGTATGGAGCAATCGAGGCTGTGGAATCCGACCTACGCAAGTACGTCAATACCCACATCACCCGTAACTTCGAATACTTGCTAATGTCCACGCATTATGGCAACTACGAGAAGAGCAGGGAAGGTTTCGAAAAGCTCTTCAGGGACCTGTCAGACTCGAAGTGGGATACTGCCATTGACTTGATCAAGTACATCACGAAACGTGGTGGACAAATGAACTTCGCCGATGTGAAGCAGGATGGAATTAATGCTGAAAATGGCAATTACGAGTTCGACGAACTGGAGGCTCTGGCGAAGGCTCTCGATGTGGAGAAGGACCTGGCCAAGGAAGCACATCATATTCATGGGCAGGCAACGCGCAGGCAGAAGGAACATCACGATCCTGAAATCTCCTCCTTCATTGAGAACGAGTTTGTTCACGAACATGCAGAGACCATTCGCAAGTTGTCTGGCCACGTCGCCGACTTGAATACGCTCCTTAGTGGACCAGATAGTTCCTTGGCTTTGTACCTCTTTGACGATTATCTTAAAACCCAATCAATTTTGTAAGGTACTGTAGTTTTGTGGTATATATTAAATATAGATTAGTAACAGTTTCTGTGAAGGTTCTGTGATGAACAGTTCTTACTACGTATCGGTTAAGTAATGTTACATTTGTAATTAAGAATGTTATGGAAATAAAACAATTTTACATTACGTCTTGTATTTTTGTGGTGCAAATTTGACATTTTAAAATTACGTGTCGAAATGAACATTGAAAATAGCCATTTTCCTGGTATGGCTACGAATGGGAGCTACCATATAGATAACAGGACTATACATTTCTCATTCTTTCTTAAAGAACTAAACGAAATAGTGGAACGTCAATTTCGAAGACATTTCCTGTATGCTAAAGGTAAGTACATTTTTTCTTGTAGCTGGGTAGGTAGGGCTGCCATTATAAATTGAAAATAGTTTTAAAGCATATGACATTTTTGAAACAAATTAAAATTGGTTAAAGGAGGCAATTTGTGTGGGTTTAAAAAATGATTAGTTTTAAGAATACACATGATGGATTTTTAAATTAACTCCTCGTCCCCACAAAAAGTAACACAAAACTTGTTTGCAATAGTTGATTTCTCAAAAAATGTATTCTTCATTAGAAGTTTGGCCTGGTTTAATACCTAAAATTCACAATTATTACACAATTTAGCGGCTTACATACATGTACAGAACTCAAAAAAAGTATTTTTTGTACTCGAAATTGAACGATAATTCCTCCAAGTATAACTTATTTAAAAAAAGTTTTGATCGAAAATATAGAACTTGCACATGTCTTCCATTTCCCTCGATAAAATCGGGAGGTCTTCTTGTGAAATACAACACTGAACAATTTTTGCTCTAGAACAAATTCATGGACATAAACATGACCAAGTGAATGGAAAGGGGGGGGGGGGGTCCTGTAGCTTGGCCTGCATGATATCCCGATCTTAATTTTGTCCACTTCTTGCTTTGGGGTTTTGTGAAGTCTTTAGTATACGAGACTCCTGTACTTGGATTCCATAGAGTCCCTGTATCTATGAACCATTAATACAATGTCTGTATTGAAGTAAATGGCCAACATATTAAACAACTGCTGTAAATAATTTACTCTACTGTCAAAACAGCTTATTTTCAGATATGAGTGTATCAATAAAATTGGTTGTTTTGATGTCCTTTATAACCACCTGAAGTTTGTTGGTATGCTTTTAGCACAACCTATATATATGTGCGATGCTTCCGTCACTTTCTTTTATTGCATAACTTGCTTGTAAAAACCTAATTTCGCAATTTAAAAAAACGTATGCAATTACATAATATATATTTATCTACTCCTATTAAATTATATTCACATTATAAGGACATTTTTGAATAATAATAACAGTCATAATTTCCGGTAGTAAATTATGAATTCATAATTCACGGTTTGCAGGCAATCATAAAATTCTGTTTTCATTATTCAATAGGTTGCAGCCAATCACAATAGTTATTTAACCAACAAGTGTGTTAATGAAGACGATTAATAATAGAAACTGTTTAAAGCACGAACGAGCAACAGCGAGTGAGTGCCTTTAATAGTTGAGATTATTAATCGCCCATTAACAAACGAGTTGATTACAAAATTTTTTCGTTGACTGCAAAATTTTTTTTTGTGGCGAAAAATGTGATTAATACAACTAACCTCCATGCAAAATATCATCAAAACGTCAAAATCCCAAAAACAGTTAATTAATGAAAAAGAGTGTATTAATCAAAAACAGTGTATTAATAGATCTATTAATCCATCCTTTTTTAAAAAACAGTTAATTAATAAAAAAGAGTGTATTAATCAAAAACAGTGTACTAATGACGTCTATTAATCCATCCTTTTTTAGGAAAAATAATTCATTAATATTGAAATTAACAAGCGGTCAACGAAAAAATTCATTAAAATTCTGTTTTCATTATTCAATAGGTTGTAGCCAATCACAAAATTCATTCTTATTATCAAATGACTTTTGCAGTTGACAGTTGTAACAAGTATCATCATTCGGAAATATGAACACAAAAAGTAGATAAAGTATCGTATTACATTCGCCATTATGGCCATTATTCACTCAGATGACTTGCGCCACGTTATATGTTTGGAATGGTCATGTCAGGTCAGGAACCGAATTTCAGTCACGTGACACTTCCGGTTTTCGAGAAATCACGTGATTTCCGTCCGTCCGGGATGCTGTTTCAGCAGCCAAACCGTAAGAGATAGAGAAAAAAGTTATTAAAGTTATATGTTTGGAATGGTCATGTCAGGTCAGGAACCGAATTTCAATCACGTGATTTTAAAAAATATTGTTTTTATTTAATACGCGTTCTATTTGAAAAACGGTCTTTTTTGTTTTATTAAATGAGACATTTGTCTCACTGGTTGCTAGTAATATACTAATACTCTGTTCACTATGGTCCCGGATTGTCAAAAATGACGTTTTATAGCAGCACTATTGAATTTCTATTGGTTTTTTTGTTACTACTAGGTTGGACAACACAAAAGCGTAATTTTGAAAATTTGGGTTTTTGTTACCTGGCAACTTTTATTTATTTTTGCTTAAGTCAGTTCGAAATGTAACCTATAATTTATAGTTTTGACATTAGTAGCTTTATTAATTGTTTCTAGTTACCTACAGTTTGACTTAAAAATATTAACATGATATAAAGGAGTGTTATTAATTGGATTTTGACATTGAAAAACCGGGACTATAGTGAATAGAGTATAGCATTGTTTAAAAAAAAATCTAACCACTATTAATATTTGGACTGAGGAAATTTTTCTAAAACTTTAATATTGCGATTTTTTCAAAATCTGTATTTGGTACTAAACACTTTCTCAACAAAAGATGTAGATAATTAAATGATGACATATGAAGTTGTTTTAAAGAATTTTATTTGTATCAAACAAATAAAAATTGTAAGGAAATCTTTCTAAAAATTTTATTTTCCGATGTTTTCAAAATCTATAAAAAACTTTATCTACGACCACTAATAAAAGTAGGCCTTTTAGCGCTAGCTTGTTTCACTAAAAGTGACGTTTTATAGTTTACCGTGGTTAAAGAAATCAGCTGTTTACTTTTAGCTCTAGTGCTAAAAGTGAAGTGAGGTTATAAAACTACAATTTCGAACTGGAAGTGAAGTTGTAAAGTTATTCTAGTTGCTTCTTGCGTTACAGGTAAAGTGTTTTTGAAATAATTAAAGCGTTATGAATACACTCAGATGTGGAGTATTAATAATTACATTTCGTAACTGACCTTGACAGCACTGGCTTCGCAAACATTAGCCCGCGCATGGCCTACTATTTATTATGACATAAATTAGAAGTGTCGTAGATGCAAACATTTGTTAAATCGATATTCATGGATTAATAACGGTAAAATTAAGGTCGTAGATAAAATATTGTATGCAACGCGTGCTAACAGTCGTTCATGTCTCGTGCATAAACGTCGACTTTTAGCACTTTTTGCATAAATAGCTATTATAATAAAGTTTTTGATAATTACATAATAGTATATGATCCTGATTTAAGACATTTATTTTTAATAAACAATTATAAAGAAGCTGCGTGGCGCAGATGGGTAAGCGCCAGGCAGGACCGCGCCAGCATCAATGGCCGCCTGTGTGCAGAGCCAAATTTGCCGCCCCAAAATTTACATTTTTGTTGTAAAATATAAATTTTATGTAGTACATACCTAGTTTAACTGTAACAAATCAAATGAATTTAAGTGAAAAACAGAAATTTTAAAAAAGTTTTATTAACAATAAAATTTACAAAAAAATAGTGGAATAAAATTAATAAAAAACAACAAAATTTTAGAAAATTATAAAAAAGCAACTTTCCTAGTTTTTTTCTCCGCAAATTCTTTAATTACTAATTCTAAATCGATGGAATCCATCGTGTCGCTATTGCTATTATAGACAGATTATTTAATCTGTTTTGTGACATTGTGGATCGCATATAATTTTTAATAATTTTTTGTTTGGAGAAAGATCTGTCACCAGACGCAACTAAAACTGGTAACGTGAGTAATATTCTAAGAGCTATTGACATATTTGGAAATGATGCTATGAGCTGATTTTCAAAAATATATTCAAGAATGGACTGGGGCTCTAACTGATGCTTTTCAGCTGAAGTAGGTTTAAGATGTAATTTTAAAGATTTTATCTCTTCAAATAATTCTATTCCATCTACATCTGATTCCTTTCTAGAATCATCAGTTAGATGAAGATGTAAATCTTTACAACATTGTAATAGCTCGTTTTCCGATAAATCAAACATATTATAGAGAAATCCAAACATAGTATCATATCTTGTTATTCCCTCAAATCTGCCTCTTAAAGACGATAAAGTTTGATCTAATATATTAAAATAAACGTTAACTTTATAATAATTTTTTTGATCAATAATTGGTTCATCACTGTGTTCATAATCAAATTGTCTGGGTTTTCTTCGTGGTCTAACAGACTAAACAGCAGGGAAATTAGGTTCAATACCGAGTTCATCCGCAAGTGTATTAGCGTCAGTAAGAACATTATTGAATTTTTCATCTGATCGAAGAGCTAAGAAAAAATCTAACAAATTTTTAAAATGCTCTAAGCAAGTTTATATATTTATAGTAGGATTTTGTATCATCGTGCTCAAAACATTAATTTTGATTAAAATATTGTACCAAATAATTGTTGAGCACAAAAATTTATAACTCTGAATTTTTAATGCCAAAGATTTGGCTTGATGTGAAGCACTGTGGTCTTGTACGGATAAACGATCTTCAATTACTTCTACCAATGCATCATATATTTGCCCAATTTGGTAACGCAGAGGCTTCACAGCGTCTATTCTACTAGACCACCGTGTATCACTAAGTGGTTTTAAATTTAAATTTGTTGTGTGTTTTTTCAGAATTGACCATCTTTTACCGAAGCAGAAAAAAAAACAAATAATTCTTGAACTATATCGAAATAACTAGAAGTCTCAAAAGAAACTTTAGCAGCATCGTTCACTACTAAATTTAGGGCCGGTTGCAGAAAGCAATGTTAAGTCTGGTGTTAGCTAACGCGACGTTAAAGTGAACAAAAACGAATCAAATCTCAAATGCTTATGGCAACTAATACATTAGTAAACAAAATTTGATGCGATTTTGTTCACTTTGACGCGACGTTAGCTAACACCAGACTTAACATTGCTTTCTGCAACCGGCCCTAATGTATGGGCTGTGCACGGCACAAAAAATGCTCGCGGATTTATTTCTAATTTTTTTTTAAAACCATTATGTTTGCCGCGCATATTTGCCCCATTATCGTACCCTTGGCCACGCATGTCGTAAATATTTAAATTCAACTTTGAAAGTAAATTCATTAAAAATTCACTTAAACCCACTCCAGTTAAATCATTAATAGGACAAAATTCTATAAAATGCTCGCGTATTTCAATTTTTTTGAGGAATCATTCAACAAATAATCTAAATCTAAAAATTATAGTCATTTGTTCGATATGACTAATATCCGGTGTACAGTCAAGAATGATAGAATAGTATTTACATTTTCTAATTAAATCCAAAATATTATTTCTAATTTTGTTACCAATGACATCTATTATTTCATTCTGAATTTTGTCCCCTAAATAATTTACCATTCGTTGTTCATCTTTTTGTGACTTTTGAGTCCGAAGCACATGTTCTGACATAACAGAATCAAATTTTGAGATCATCTCAACAGCTTTTAAAAAATTACCGTTATTGCTTTCAAATAATTTATTAGATTGCCCGCGTAAAGCAAGACACTGTCGTGACAAATATTGTATTATTAAAATTATATTCTCTCAATCACAGCATGCCAGTGCTTTGCTTCTGCATTCAACAAACGTAGTTGCGTCTGGTTTACAGTTTGTTCTTTTGATAACAATTTTATAAGTTCTAACTGATTTTTAACATTTGCATTGTGAGTATCACTTTTTTCGTGCCTTGATATCAATAGTGACAAATGCTGCGAGTCAGAAACACCTTCCTTTTGCGAAAAATTGTTTTTAATTTTGCCAAATATTGTACAACAAAAGCAATGAACTGCATTATTTTTTATTGAATAAACTAACCACGGTCTATTAATTTCTTCTCCATTTGGAAGAGAACGGTAGAAATATTTTTTCGAAAACCTTTGACCATTTTCATTAGTTGGGAAATTAAATTGCGTTACCTGAACAGGCCCTCTTTCTACTAAATTTTTGTTAATGTTGTTGATATTATCTCAGGCCACTCTCCAGGATCATCTGAGGTTGCTGTGTCCTGCTGCGACTGCTGTGAATCTGATGAGCAGCCAAATTTCTCTAGTTCAGAAAGCCTTGATGAGGATGACGTGCTGGCTTCTTCAGCGTCACCAACTTCTCTTCTCTCTGGTTTTGGAGACTCCGAGTCAGATGAAGTCACCTTCTCTTCCCCAGATTCGGAATCTTCCCTCATAATTTCCATTTCGACTTCTTGGACGCACGGCTCATTAAGTGGCCCGGAAAGAGAACTAGAGCTTGATTCTAATGCTTCCGCTGACACATTTTCTGGCTTCAAATATTTTTCTAAAGTATTGGCCAGTTTTTTATTTTCTTCTTTTTTTTGTAGACTTTGTTTTCGATACTGAAAACCCGACAGCCTTTTCGTTTTTCTGTTCTAGAAAAATTATAACAATTTTATTACTTAATACAATTTAAGAATATGTAGGTAACTATCTGTGTATTGATTGATATATGATTGATATGTATGTAGGTACTTACCATATTTATAATTTTTCTTCAACTTTCTTAAAAACACAATCACTGTTCAGGGTGGAGCTTGTA